>CAUYQV010143855.1:0-63434 GCA_963574575.1 Galagoides demidoff
TTTGTCCTGTCCCTGCCCATTTTCTCAAAGCTTAAAATCATTTGAAACTGCAGAGTAAACAAATTAAACAAGCCCACGTAACACCCATGGGCTTTCTCACTCCCCCTCTTAGGTGGCTCCCTGTAGGTGCACACACACACACATATGCACACACACGCACACACACACATGCACACACACATGCACACCCCACCCACATACATGCACACTCAAACCCATACACGCACATATGTACACTCATGCACACACTTGTACACCCACACATGCATGCACACACCCCACATACACGCACACTCACACCCACACATGCACTCTTATGCACACACGTGCACACTCACAGCCATACATGCACATTTATGCACACCCACATGCGTACATACATGCACACTCATCCACCCACCCACACATGTACACACCAGTACACCCACGCCTACACACATGTACACCCCCACACACATGCATACACAGACACGCACACTCACACATATGTACACTCATGCCCCCCCCCACATATACATGCACATCCACAACCACCCTCGTGCATAGCAGAAAATGCCTTGGCTCCAAGCAGAGAATAGGATTCAGTAAGGACTCCCACCCGCCAGTCAGTAACTCAGAGCAGAACTCTCCCTTTCCCCAGAAGCCCCCACATTCAGAGGTCGTGCTCACCAAGGAATAGGTCTCATGTTGTTTTCTTTTGATGACCGTATCCTGTGGGGAGATGTGTGGCAAAGATGGTGAGAATGACAAGGACACCTGAGCCACCACTGGGCCCCAATTTCCATGTCCTGTGTCCTGGGAAGGAAGACACAGGTGCACATTGGCAGGTTCAGGGAGTGCCTGTCGGGTCCCCTGTCCCCATCAGACCCTGCATGGGTTCCACAGCTGCTCGCAGCATGTGCCCAGGCTCCTGTCTGTGGAGGCTGCAGTGACATCCATGTCCCACCAGCAGCTTCTGTGCAAGACTCTCGTTAAAGCTGGAATGTGTTCCCTCTGGGAGCCCCATGTGCCATCTTGGCTTCTTACTGTCAAGTTGTGGGAACTTGGTTGGGTCCCGTGGAAGAAGGACATCATGTGGGGGTCGCAAAAGCCAAGGCCTGAGGGCCAGGCACTGCATGGACAGGGACCTTTGTGGGGTCGGGCAAGGTCATGAAAGGGACAGAGAAGAGGCTGTGGGGGAGCATCTTGGGGTGCAGATGACTAGACAGAGGGGCTGGAGATAAGCAGAGAAGCCCTGAACATGAGCTTCATAGGGAGGGCAGGTATCACCTGGGCCTGCAGCCCGGCCTGCCTGTCATCCAGGTGTGTGTGTACGTGTGGGGGCGTGTGTGCTCATTCACTCACTCAACAGCCTGCTAGCAAGGATGTGCTAAGACTGTACCAGGTGCTGACAGTCCCATAGGTGGATGGTTTTTAATTCCCGTCCCCACCTCCCCCAAGTGTATGTTTTACATTTTGATCTGAACCTGTAAGTGCTCTGTGCAGTTAGGACAGCTCTGCAAAGTGAAGGTCAGGTCTGCTCAACCCTGTCAACGAGAGGCTTTGCCCAGAGCTGCTCCTGCCTTACCTCCAGAACCCACTGGGGAGTAACTGACCTCCCGGCTTCAGCGATGCTCACAGGCCGGCTCCATTTCAATGACATAATTATGGGTCAGGGTGTGCCTGGACCGCAGGACTGAGGAGGGGTTGAAGCCATGGCTGTTTGTGTTTGGAGATGGTGGGAATGGATATGAACAGGGCTTGAGGGGGTGTTAAAGGGGTCTCAGAAGACGGTGGGACAGCACACACAGGACCCCGGCCCCTGAGCAGTCTCAGAGGACGGTGGGACAGCACACACGGGACCCCGGCCCCTGAGCAGTCTCAGAGGACGGTGGGACAGCACACACGGGACCCCGGCCCCTGAGCAGTCTCAGAAGACGGTGGGACAGCACACACGGGACCCCGGCCTCTGAGCACCATGGCCTCCAGGGACTTGACTGTGGAGATCGCACTGGGCTTGGAAGTTCTGAGTCACTTTGTCCAGGGCAGTGGAGCCAGGCCTGAGTGGAGGGGCCACCATGGCCCCCAGTGCTGACACCCTCTTCTTGTTTGGCGTTTGCTGTCTCCTGCTTCTCCGGAGCCCTGCATGGAAGTCTTCCACATGCGCAGTGCTCCGTGATTTTTAAAGGACTCTCACGGACTTTTCATTCTGGCAGATGAGTGGGCTGGGGACGTAACTGATTCGTCCAAGGTCAATGAATCCATCAGCGGAGCAGTTATTGAACTCTATTAGAGAGTGTGTCGCCGAGCACCATGGGGAGATGCCCTGGAGGGGAGGATGTGGCATGGCTGCAGGCACACACATGTACACACATATCTCACACCCAGCTATGCTCACACAGCACACGGCATGTGTGCTTGGTATGAATGCCCACGTGAATGCACACCCTCACGTCTGCCACTGTGCACACACACGTGCCCACACGCAGGCATGAACCCAGCATGCACACACACCATGGACACACAAAGACAAATGCCAGAAGTAAGCCAAGCCCAATGGTGATGTCTACCTGGGTGGTCTCACCATCAGATGAGCCTGGAAAGGGGACAAAGGGGACCCCATGTGGGTTATAGGGCCTTGGACGAGAGGCAGACCTGGTGAAGCCTGGGTGCTGGGTGGGACGGCTCTGGAGGGTCTGAGAGCCCAGACCCCACCTGCTCCTCCCCACTCTGGGGACCGTGGTGGTGGCCCCACCTGGAGGAAAGGAGCCCTGGGGCAGTTCCTCCAGAGGAAAGATGAGCCACAGACACAGGGGGAGGTGCCCACGTGGAAGGCCAAGAGCCCATGAGAGCAGGGAGGACCAGGGGAACACGAAGCCTAGGTGTGTGGGGTGTCCCTTCCACCACAAGTGCAGCTATGAACACAGAGGGGCACAGGGGCCTGGACGCCTGGCATACTTGGGGCTGTGGGTTTGGAGGGTTTGGAGGGTGTTCCAGGAAGAGCGTGTGTTTGTGTTTTGTGCCCTGAGATGTGGGTTCTTGAGTGTGCAGTGTTCACGTGTGTGTAGGTCTGTGTGCATGCCTGTTTGTGTATGAGTGTGTGTGTAGGTCTGTGTGTATGTGCCCATGAGTGAGTATGTGTGTATGTACCCATGAGTGAATGAGTGTGTGTGTAGGTCTGTGTGTGCCCGTGTGTGTGCATGTGTAGTTCTGTGTGTGCCCATGTGTGAGTGTGTGTGTGGGGGTCTGTGTGCATGCCCGTGTGTGGGTCTCTGTGTGTACTCGTGTGTGTGTCGGGGGATCTGTTTGTGCCTGTGTGTGAGTATGTATGCAGGCATAGGTCTGTGTGTGTGCCCATGAGTGAGTGAGTGTGTGTGCGTGTGTCGGTCTGTATATGTGCCTATGTGTGAGTGTGTGTGTGTATGCATATTTGTGTGTCTGTGTGGTGTGTATGTGTTTGTGTGTGTTTGTTTTTGTGTTCATACATGCTAGTGTTTGTGTGCCCACGTGTCTGTCTCTGTGTGTTGATGTGTATGTTATTGGGCACATGTCTGTCCACATCCATGTGTCCATGTGTGCATGTATGTGTGTGTGTGTGTGCCCTGTGTATCAGCATGGAGTGCACACTACCCCAGGGGCTTGGAAGTGTGAACATCCAGGCAGGAAGTGCCCGGCTGCCTCACTGCCCTGGAGACCTATGTGCTAAAAAAGGAACGCGTGGAGAGGTGACCGTGGGGCCCTGCAGCCCTCCTTGTCACTCGCATAGCTCCTTTGAAAGTGGTGTGCCAGCCAGAAATGAAAGGCACACAGGCGGCCGTGGCCTTTGCAGACAGAATTGTCCTCCCTGCCAGGCCAGGAAGAGCGGTTTCCCTAGAGCAGGGCTGGAGCTGGGGAGTGCTGGGACGGGCAGCGGCAAGGCTCAGAAATCCCCAGTGAAACCCCTTTGTCCTATATCACTGTTAGAGGACATGGCTGTCACCTCTGGAAGAATACCAGGTGGCTGGACTCGTCTGATTGGACTAGAGAAAGGGATCTGACCTTGAGAAGGAGGGGGGAGGGAAGGGGGAAGGGAGTAGGGGATGGGGGGGAGAGGAGGAAGGGGGCAGGGAGAGAAGAGAGGGGGAAAGAGGGAGGGAGGAAGAAGGAGGGTGGGCGCTCCTGTCTCCTGCAGCACTGCTAACTGATCCAGGCGAGAACGGGGTCAACCTCTGCTGACCACCAGGGTAGGACCCGAGACTCTGATCTGTCGAGTGACCTCTGTGGAAGGTCACACAGTCGGTAGTGACCAGGCCACAACCTGAGCCATCTGGGCAGCTCCACGGCTGGTGCCTCTTGACCTTCAGTTCCTCCTGTGCCACTGGTCACCTATAGAGCCACCTGGCCAGGTGCTTCTCCTCCAGACCACCCAAGCCCACCCCTTGCCACCATCTTCCTAGACCTGGTAAGCCTTTTGTGACTGGAGAAGGACCCAGCATTGGCCACTGGACAGGCTCATTCAGCATAGACTCTGCACTGACCGCATCCAGTTCTGCTCAGTTCCGGGAAATAGCTGGTGATGACGCTGCCAGCCAGGCTACCTGGTTCTCCTGATGCAGCAGGCACAGGGGCTGCAGTAGCTTCAGCAGAGGGAGGGCGGGAAGGGCAGGGAGGTGCTTGGAACCAGGGCAGATGCCCTCACTCGCTCATCCAGTACTCGTGCTGGATCTTGTTAACCTGCCTCCAGCCAGAGCCCACAGTGTGGGCACGGCCCCCCCTTGGGGCTGTGTGCATCTGGGTGACCCAGCCGAAGTATCTAAAGAGCAGAGGGGCCTGGTGGCTAGACTGGGTGATGGTATTTGGTCTAGGAGGACAGAACACAGTTGAAAACACAAGCTGAGGGAGAAAGCATCTCTGCTCCCTTCTGTGCGTTTCTACTTTGGATGCAGTAAGAATGGGCCGCAGCCTCCTGCCCACCCCACAGCCTAGTGAAGGCAGACGGCCTCTGTGGTGGGCACCTGCTGGCTGGAGGTGCCCACAGAGAGACAGGAGTTAGTCGGACAAGGGGCTGCAGGGTGTGGGGCTCAGGTGGATGGAGGGACCTCCCTCACGGACACAGAAAGGGAAGCTGAAAGTCACAGCAAGCCATGATGGGAGGGACAGAGGGGGAGAGGGAGATGGAGAAGGAGAGAAAAGTTAGAGCAGAGAAGAGGCAGGGAGAAGGGAGGAAAGGGGGATGGAAAGGAGGGGAGGTGCTGGTGGCTTCCACAGAGATGGAGAGCCAGGAAAGAGCATGTTTGTTTTTGCAATTTGGAGCTGAGAATCACGGCAGAGGGAATGCCCGGCAGACGAGAGCGTTCGGGAGGTGAGGGGTCTGGGTGGGAGCCTTGGCTGTCATAGCACCAGGAGCTGATGAGCTTGCCTGGGTAGACTGAACCCCGTATTCCCCAAGTCACAAGCTGTGTGGATGGAGGGCTCCTCTGGGCACAGGGCGGGTGCTGAATGAAGGACGTTCCCTGCGTGTGTGTTGTGGAGTGTGCACTAGGTCAGCGGGAGGAGGCCCAGCCCAGCTGCCTGCCCACATGCAGCTCAGACAGGCTCGGCCTCCTTCCTTCCCTGGCTTCTCAACACCACCATCTGCACACACCAGGGCCCGGGACCTTCCTGCGTCTCTTCTGCTACTAAGAAACAATCCCAACCTCCCACACACATCTCCACTCCCAAGTACTCTGTTGCCTGAATAATTTATTCTTCCACGGAGCGTTTGCTTCTTGAAAGGCAGCTACAAAACTAGGATTCAAATGGTGCTACATAGGATTCAAGGCATAAGACACAGGCGGGGTCCTCTGGGGAAGGGGAAACCTTCCTTGTAGAACCCCCAAAACATATCCCCCTTCTGCTCAGGCTTCGTTATGCTCCAGACTTCCTGCAGCCCCTGACCTGGGGGCTCCTTGGCTGCAGGCCCTTGCTCCCTTACCATGTTCTTCTCTTCGCCAGTCCCATCTCTGCCTCCAAAGATGCCAGCCAGAGCTTGTCATCACTCCTCTTCTGTCACAGAATCTTACACCTCACTGCAGCTGGAAGGGCCCTTACTCACTAACTGGCCTGAGTTTTGAGTTTCTTTGTAGGTAAATCTTGCATCCCCGGTAGGTGAAACAGGCTGAGGAAAGATAGCACTGAGTGGCAAGAGAGCAGGTCCCCCAGAGTCCCAGGTCCCCTTGGATTCTGCTCCAGCTTTTGGAAGTTACAACCTTAAAGCTCAAGAGAACCCTGTCAGGGCCTGGTCCCCGGCAGGGAAACCAATACCTTAAAAGGAAGTGAGAATTGCCCAGGGCTAATTGCACAGGGATTAGCAGGAATAGACTCCATTTTCTTCAAATGTATTCATATGTGTTATGCACGTATAAATACGTAAATTATTCATATACATTTTTTACATATAAAATGTTAGTATTTATGTATGTCCCAGTTCTATCTTGAAATTCTCCATCTTAGAATCCACTTTCTTTAATATATTAATCCCTATTATTTTAAAGTTGGCATCTGATAATTCCAGTATTTAGTTATTCTATGAGGCTCTTTCTTTTGTCTTTTATTTTTTTCCTCTTGGTTTTCATTCATCTGGTCCTGTCCCTGGGTGTGCCTGGTAACCTCTGGTTGCATGCTGGCTGTGTGTATGAAAAGCTATAGAGATCATCCAGGGCCCTAAATCAGAGGTTGCTAAACTCCTCAGGGACCAAATCCTGGCCTGTTTTCTGTGTTTGTAAAACCCAGGAGCTAAGACTAGTTGTTTACTTGTTTAAATGGTTGGGGAAAAGTCAAAAGGGTAATGCTTCATAACTCATGAGGACTGTTTATAATTCCAGTTCCAGCGTCTGTGAGCGAAGACTTATTGGCACATGGCAAAGGCAGGGCTGAGCAGCTACCACAGAAATTTGGCATTCTGCCTGACCTGAGCCCCCACCTGTCTGGCCCTTTGCAGAAGTTTGCTGGCTCCTGCCAGAGGCTGCTCCTTCCCACAGAGAGGAATCACTTTGCTCTGACAGGTGGCTCGGTTGCCATCACAGGGCTGTGAAGTTGGGTTTCCACCTTTCTGGGTGGCCCATCCTCTCCTGAAGGTTTCAGAATCTACTTTAACCCCCTAGTCCATGGGCGTCTCCAGAGCTCCAAGTAGGTAACACTTTGGGGAGGAAAGGACGTGTTTTCTGTATTCCAAACTCACAGGGAATCCTCAGCTTCTTATCTCCCAGACTGAATTTGAACATAGATTGTTTCTGTCTGTTTTCCATGATAGAGGCTGTTGCGCGCTCTGAAAGGCCTTCTAGAAATTGGAGTAGGATGCTCCTGGGCCCTGAGAGCAGAGCAAAGCCCTTTCCTGTCTGCTTTCTTCTTCCAACCAAGCCTCCCACCCCTCAGCCCTCCCCCCTGAACTCTCCACTGCAGCCTGGGGCCTGCAGTCCTGTGGGCAGCCCACAGCCACCACTGGCCGGGCCTTTCTCGTCCGGACTGGCTGGAGACTGTGGGCAGGATGCAGGAAGCCCAGCCTTGTCTGGGCATGGCTTTCCTGGCTGGCCCAGGTGTCTGCCTGGGGGGATGTGGGGACATAATGACTCTTGTTGAGGCCCCTCCCTGCAGGCCACCAAGCCACAGAAGGACAGCTGGCACCTCCACTCCTGTCTGGTGGGAGAGGGGCTTCCAATGATGCCCAAAGGCACTGGGAATGGATGGGGTTTCTGGAGTCTTCTGAACACAGCTGTTCACCTGCTCATTTCCCATGGAGTGGTTGTTGGTGTCATAAGGACAGCAGCTATTATTGAATTTAATGATCGCTCCCCACCAGGCAGCCTTAAAAAGTCCTCAAGGCACCCCTGTGGGAAGCTAGAATGGGGCTGTCCTGTTTTCCCTTCTCTCACCCCAGGGTGTGTTGCTGCTGCCCTGAGCTCAGAGATCTTAAGGAAGCACCAGCTAACCCGTCCTTCTAGGCTCCGTCAGCAGTGTCTGATGGGAGGCTGTGTGGTCACGCGGCTCTGTGGCTTTGTTGGTGAGCTCCAGGCCTTGTTCCAGGGAGATGAGGCTGGACACCGCCCCTCACTGGGCCTGGCTCTACAGGTGTGACTCTGGGGATGACATTCCTTAAAGTGTGGCAAGGCAGCCTTTGTTCAGGGCCATCTTGGCAGGTGTAGCAACCACCACTACTGGGGTTGGGGAGAGACGGGGCTAAGCTCTGAGCACAGCATGGCAAGGAGAGATTTATAGCCAGGGAGCAGGGTGGGGGATGGTAGGTGGAAAATGATTCAGAGGGAACGTCTGGGGTGAGGAGGGTCCTGGCTGAAGCCACCTAGCCGGACTCTTGCTGGGGACAGGCCAATGTGAACAGACACCACCTGCGGATGGGTGGAGGATGAGGAACCCAATGAGACAGCATCAAAGGTGATCAGACTTCGGGGACGATGTTCTCGCTCAACTGACTTAGCAGGTTCTTTGCTAAAAGTGAACTTTATGAGGATGTGCACAGATGGGCCTCCGGGAAGGTTCAGGGGCCTGGCTCAGGTTTGGCCAAACAGGGAATCTTTGTCACTGATGGAGTCCGTGCACATCAGTGAGCAAGCGTCTTTCAGCTTGGAAATAGAAGTGGGGCCCTATTTATCACCGTGGGGCCCCAAGCCAGAAGAAGCCAGTGTGGTTAGAGGCTCAGCCCTGCTGAAAGCAGCTCAGGTAGGGCAGGAGGGGTGAATGTCGTGAATGTCTCCACAGAGTCAGTATCTGGAGCCCAGGACCAGCTCTCAGGCTGCCCTGGGTCATGTTTGTGATGGGCACATGGTGTGACCAGACTGGGCTGACTTAAACATGAGTGTGGGAGCTTGTCTATGCCAAGACTCAGCGCGAGTCCCCCTCCCCGGCCTGTGTTTCTAAGTTGAGCTGTCTCTCCACCTCTCACACCAATGGGACAGCTGTGAGCAGCCCCCGAGACAGGGAGGCCCTGCCTGAATGTGTGCTGGGGTCCAGGCACTTAGGCCCTGTGGGAGCAGAGTGTGGGTGTCTGCTTGCTGGGGACACGCCCCATGGAACTCACCCTCTGGAGGAGGTTTGTCCCTGCAGGCTTCTGAGACCTGTGCCGCCCAGTACCCAGGAGGGAACTGAGCGCTGTGCACAGAAGGCCCCGCTCTGATGTGAGCACAGAACTCGTGCTTGTCTAATTCCCAGAGTTCTGGGAAGGGTCTTTGGTGAGGAGCTTCGGGCTGCCGCAGCCTTCTCCCCCCGTCTCTCTGTCACGAGGCCAACCCCCTTCCTGGAGCCTGACTTCCCTGTCGCAAGGGCTACAGTGCTGCTACGTGAGTCATAGTCTGGAGAGGTGATGATGGAGTCCAGCTGAGGCCAGAGGGCTGGCCATGGCACCTGAAGGCCTGTCCACCTGCTGTCTCTCTGTATGTCCTTTCTTCCTCACCTAGGGCGTCAGTTAGCTTCAGCCCCCCAAATGCCACAAACAAGGCCATATGACAATGTGAGATTATTGTGGGGGGTTTGCTCACACGTCCAGGACTGCCGTCTGCCAGCTGATCTGGGCCGGCTTCAACTGCAATGTGCGGCTGTCAGCGTCAGCCCGCCTGGTGTGTTTAGCACAACCAGCCCTGGTGCCTCTGTGCTTCCACCGTTGGCCTAGTCCTGAGACAACTGCATGATGTCAGGATGCAAGTGCAGCTGGGGGGGCTCAAGTGGAGACTCGGGGCCACCATGGTGGCGCATCGTGCCGGGAGCCGGTCTGTGTCAGGTCCTTCTGGCACCTCTTGTCATCAGAGCCCTGCCCAGATGTGCTCATACGTGTGTCTCTGTGACTGTGTCCACCTGCTTAGCACCAGACTGCAGCCTGACCTGGGGGAATCCTGCCCACCTGCACCCCCCATCTTGCAGCCTCAGGTCTAGCCCAGAGCCTGCACTTAGTGAGTCCTCAGTAAACAACCCTTGAATGAGTACAAAGCACTTTTCCATCTGGCAGGGACCATCTGGAGACAGGACATGTCACTACTCTATCGTGTCTCCTCAAGGAACTGTGTGGAGAAGAGGAAGAGGAATCGGGGTGGCATCTAACACAGCAGGACACGTCCCCACCCCCCTCACACATGGCTCAGTGCAGGGCTCTGAGCCTGAGCCACACTGCTGCTTGTGACACTGCGTCCCCCCAGGGTGGTCTGGGAGCAGAGGAGGCATTCCCATGAACACCTGGTGTGACTACAGGAGCAAGGGGCAGCTCCCAGGCAGGTTCCTGGCCAGGCTTTCATGCATTGCCTGCTAACTCTAGAGCAATCCTAGGGTGGGTAGCTCAGAGCTCAGGCCAGGATGCACAAACAGCTCTAAGCTTGGTCAGGTTTGTTACTGTGTTATCAGCCTGCCCTTGACAGTTTCCGTGACCACTGACAGGTGCAGGGCCTGTCTGCTGGCGCCATGTAACCTTCCTCTCTGATGCTGGGAGGCACCCGAGAATCCTTGCCCCTTCCTTCTGGGTTACCCATGAAAGATGTGCTTGGACCTGCTCCTCAGATGGGGCCGCTGGGCCGGCGTCCGTCCCTGACCAGGGGAATGCCTGTGTTTGAGGCATCACTGGAAGTAAGACTGTGATGAGGTTGAAACCACAAGGAGGCGAGTGTCCCGCAGTCTGGGCTCCCATCTGCTTGACGTGGGTAGGTGACAGGGAGACCAGGAGTGTGTTTTTAAAGAGGGTCCAGAATAAAAAGCTTAGAGGGGTGAGGCCCTCTAAGGGCCAGCAACAGGGTGGGAATCAGCTGTGATGCCTGCTGAGTACCCGGGAGCTTTTTGACATGCCCATGGCATTGATTTAGTCCCCTGAACTCACTGAACTCTATGGGATCCATGGCCCAGGGGGAGGAGCCACTGTCCTCTGAGCACCTGCCACATGTGAGCTCCTGATCTGGCACCTTCCTCCCAGGGACACTCGCACACCAGCACCTCTGTGTCCCAGGCTGGTGGTCTGCCCCGTGGGAACCGTGAGGTTCTGGGATGAACCTTCACCCACAAGGGAGGTGCAGCTGGGCTTTATGGAGGGAGATCCTCACTGCTCACATAGAGGTTTGATCCATTCACCAATTTACAGGCTAAATATAGCCCCTGTCGGGATGGTGGGTGTTGGTGGCGCTGGTGAGTGATCACAACAGACTTCCAGGCTAACATGTGAGGCCTGGGCTCTTCCTGCCAGGCTGAGGCTCACAAAGGGGGGGGGGGGCTTGATGACAGAGACTCCTCTGCCCCTCTGAAGCCTGCCTTGCTCACAGGTGCCATATGAGTGGGCCTTCCCAGGCCCTCCCCAGCCTCGAGTTGGCTTCCCTGATCATGCACCTGCCCCCAGCGCGCGCCTATCCCCCACACATGCCTTCAGAGCAGCGTCCTTTGTGGAACTATCAGAATGACAAGGGGAGTTAACTGGAAGAAACACGTCCTTTCTGTATCAGCAGCTGAGCTCAGAGTTGAGCTTCTGATCTTAGATGAGCTGAGGGTAGGTTCAGCCCATGTGTCCTGCATGTGTGCACGTGTGTATATGTGTACACACATGTGTGATCCTGCTCTCTGAGGGCTTGCGATTCCTCCAGGACCGGCCTTCCTGCCTGGTGCCCCCATATCTGGTGTTTTCTCTGCCCTAATGCAGCACCCTGGTCACTACTGCCTGCCGGTCACCATGTTCTCCTGTGTGAGCCAGAGGGACCAGCTGGGCAGGGCCTAGCTCCTGTGAGTGACCCTGTTCAGAGCCATTAAATTCAATCCAGAAGAGTGTATCAAGGCGTCTCTCTTTTCACAGGGGCTCGTGCCCCACAATGACATGCCCACCTAGGGATCTTGGGGTCCTCTAGATGGTGGCCACAGACTATATCTCGACTGCCAGGCCGTGTTGTCAAGAGCGTGCTCTGAAGCCTGCTATCAGCTGGGTAATGATTCTGCAAACACAGGTTAGGGGCTCTGGCTCTAACCAACCCCCAGGCACCTGAACCTTCTGAGAGCTGTCAGCTTGGAGAGCAAACCCCACTGTCAGGGAGGGGGTTTCTAAGCTGTCTGCCCACCTGGCCCCTAGACCCCCCAGCTCCCAAGGATCCCAGGTCTAAAAGAACCAATGCCTGGTCCTTAGGCTGAGTGGAAGGACGAGCTGAGATTGGCCGGGAAGAGGGTGCTGAAAGGGGACAACAGGTGACTCCCCTCCGTGGGGTTTGCAGCTGGGTGACATGGCTCTGACTCCTGTCCATGGCACCTGCATCCTCAGATTCTCAGAGGGGTCTCCAAATGCCAAGAAGCTTCCTTGTCAGAGAACTTTGCTTTTTGGTGTGGCCGAGTCTGGGGTCAGGGGCTGCGATTGCAGCTTCAGGTCCCTGCTGGACGCCACAGCTAGCAAGGTGCTCTGGGGATCCCCAAGTCCCACAGGGGTCTCCAACCTTTTTTTCTTTTCCGCCACATGTTGGAGGAATAAGAGTTGTGCTGGGCCACACATGGAATACATGTCACGTGCTAACAGAAGCTGAGTAGAAAACAACCAAAAAGGTCTGCACGTATGTTTCAAAATATCTGACACCACAGAAAAGCAGAAAAGTCTCCAGATAATCTGTGTAGGTCCTGGGGGTCACAGGTTGGACACCCCTGCACCATGGCACCAGGCCACTGGCCTCCCTACGTGGAGGACTCCTCTCTTCCAGGGCATGTGGGGGAACAGCCAGGGGCTTGGGCCTGCTTGGTCTGAATCCTAAGCTTGCAGTGTCTTAGCTGTAGAAAAGCTTGGTCCCGCCCCCAAAAATGTCCTTTCCCTCAGCTCTTGGGAAGTGACCTCTCAGCCTTTGGAATGTCCTTCCTGGTAAGTGAGATTGTGTATCTGGGGACCTTGGTCCGCTCTGTTCACCAGTAGTCTACCAGTGTGACTTATGGTGGGAATCTTGAGCCAAACGGTATGGGCCCAACCTCCAGGAGGCCTGGATATGGAGACCAGCCATGCTAGCTGGTGGGCAGCCTCATCTGTGTGACAGAGCCCACTACAAACTATGGACACCGGGGCTCGAGGGAGCATCTGTGTTTGGCTGTGTGTGATGCGTGTTGTCACGCATCATTGCTGGGAGAAGTCAGTTCTGTCCACACTCCTTTGCTGGAAGATGACGTGGGGCAGCTCACGCCTGTTCTTTCCTGGGCTCTGCCCTGTTCAACCCTCCTGTGACTGCAGCGAAGGGTTTCACCCATGTCCTCCTGCTGTAAAGAGCCGTAGTCATGAGTATTTCCTGAGTTCTGTGGGTCCCCTAGGGAATTACTAGACCTGAGGATGGTCTTGGGGACACCTGAGTTGCACTGTGCAACTCCAAGAAAATCCCTTAACCTCCCTCTGGACTTGAGGAGCCTCTTTGTAACCCACCTTGTGGGGTTGTAGTGAGCGGTGTATGGACTTATCCACTTAGGTCAAGGCCTGGTGCCCTCTTCCAGTAAAGCCAAGGTTACTCTACCATGTGGACTAACTCAGTGCCAGTTGCTGGCGGTCAGCCCCTGGCCTCCCTGCTAGCCCTGGCTCTGTTATTTGTCAGGAAGAGGCTGTAAGGGGAAGGGGCGTAAAGGAGGAAAGACCAGAGGTCAGCTCACATTGCACCCGCTGACACTCAGGGTGTGACCCTCCTGGGCTTCTTGTTCTTAGCAACTGGTAATAGTTTGGCCCTGATCCTTCCTCCTCAGGGCTTTGCTTTGTACTGTTATGGCACCTCTACCTACTATATGCCGGTAGGATGACCTTCTGCCCCTGTTGTGGCAGCTGCAAATTTTCCCAGACGTGGCCAGAAGTCCTGGTTGTGGGCCACTGCCCACCTTCCTATGAGGTCCTTGTTGCACTGTGTCATTGTGATGAGGCTGAGGCCTTTGAGACGTCCACACAGCTGTGTCCTTGGCAGGGGCTCTGTTTTCTGGTATATGATCCTGTCCTCAGCTGGAGGCCCTTCTAACAAGAGCAGGCTCTATGTCCGTGGAGTCATGGCTTAAAGCGTCTCTCTGGGCTGGACCATCACTCCCTGTGATGGTTAATATTATATGCCAGCTTGACTGGGCTGAAGGATGCCCAGATAGTTGCCCGGGTGTGGTTTCTAGAAGAGGTCAGTAGACTGAATAGGGAAGACCCACCTTCACCAGTGTGGGAGGCCATAATCTAACCTGCAGAGAACCCGAGTAGAGAAATAGGGCAGAAAAAGAGCAAATTCTGTCTGTCTCCGTCTCCTGGAGCTGGGGCACCTGTCTTCTCCTGCCTTTGGCCTTGGGCCTCCCTGGGTCTCCAGCTTGCAGGTGGCACGTGGCCAGATTCCTCGGTCTCCATGAACACACGGCCAGTTCCCACCATACGTTTTTCCGAGGTCTCTCTCTCTCTATTTCATTGGTTCTGTTTCTCTGGAAAACCCCGACTAATACACTCACCCTGTGGAAGGCTCTTCAGGGTCCCTGGGAAAATGGCACATTTCTTTGTGTCCCTGCCATAAAAACTGGTGGCCTTGTTTTTTGTGTGTGACTATTCCAGTTTTAGAAGGTGCAGTTTCTCTTATCAGCCTTCCCAGGAGGTGAGCAGCTGCCTCAGAAGGACCCTGAACCTTAAAGTGCCTCCAAGTCAGGAGAGTCAGGCCGGCCTCTCACCTGTTCCCCAGGGCACTCCGAGACCTGGGCAGCATGTCCCCAGAGAGTCTTTCTCAAGGACTGCTGTGAGGTTGACATTTTGCAGGTCTTTGTGGGAAAAGAATGGCTTCTTTGTGATGGAGTTGGCACCTGGGGCCGGTGTTACCATCACCTATTAGACTCACTCCTGCAACACAAACATCCCTGAGTCGGGGATCATGGGCCTTGGCATAATGTAGGCACCTGGGGCCTCAGCCTTGGGAAATTAGCTACTATAAGTACAGAAATGTCAAGTTTATGCCTTAGCAAATTCCAGGACCATTGTTCGTGCTTTTATCCCGTATACCAGCAAATTGCACCTCAGGTCCCCCTTGTAGACTGGAAAAGAAGGCCCTTGATGAGTTTGTTTCTGCCATGGACAATGGCCTGTGTTTGATTCCGCTCCATCTAATAAGACCTCGTTCAGACCCAGAGATGGATTACCAACTTCCACATCAATCTTCAGGGCCTGATCTTATTACAAACCACCACAAATATAACCATAAAAACCCTATTGATTGATGCAGAGCTTGGTAATCCATCTGTCCCCATCCATTATTCCGGGTATAATTTTTCATTATCTGGATGGCGGCTGATTCCTAGCACATTAGTATACAGTGGCAATTACCAGGAGCAGCAAGAGCCCCTAAATTAGCAGGAACAATAACACCTGTCAGGAAAGGGAAGCAAGAATTCCCCCACAGCACGCGCCTGAGCCCTGGGACCAGGTCTGAATTGTAAAGATTCTGAAGATGGGATTCAGCATTGACCTTGGAAGTGGAGAGGAGAAAGTTTTTTTTTTTTTTTTTTTTTTTTCCTTTCTTGGGGGCATAGAGTACATGTTCCCTCTAGGTGACACAATTGTCAAGCCAGTCACAGCCCACCTGCCAGCTGGCGTGGAGACTGTTCAAGGATTGCCTTGCCCAGGGTCAGCAGAGTGTATGGGACAGGTGTTCCTGCCTGTGTTATTCAGCAGCCACCAGAGGCTCAATCAGAGGGACTGAGGAAGGAGAGAAGGTGGGGGGATGTCCTCCCGAGAACCGTGCCATTGGCATGGTTTGGAGGAAGGCCTTTCCAGAGACAGACAGGGTCTGGTCCCTCTCCTCACAGTGATTCCATGATGTAACATTCCTGTCCTCACAGACACAGCTTCTTCTCAACGTGGTGGGAACTGAGATAGACACGTGGCTGAAATATTTCTAAGGGCCATTGAAGGGATTCAGTTGGTAAATTTCGCCTTGAGTTTTTATTTCCCTGAGCCAGGAATTCCTATCTAACTGGCTTCTTGAGGTAAGCCCTCAAGAAGGATTGGCTGTATGAGGGGAGACCCTTGCAAAGTGGTCCATTCTTAAGATGCTTCGTGTGGAAAAACCCTGCAGGGCGGGGCTACCCTGTAGCTGGGCATCGTGGCCAAAGATAATCAAGAATCTGCTGGTCTCCTTGAAATTGCCTGGACAGTGGCAGGAGGATCCCAGCTGCTGGTGAGCCTTTGATGATGGCGAGGGAAGCTTCCAGTCTGTCAGAATAAAGGTGGCAGTTCTTGTCCCAGCTTTTAACTAGTCATTCAGAATAGATAGCTACAGTTATTTGTTGATAAGCTGAGCTACCTTTGACAACTCACCCAAACAGGGCTCCATGGGCCAAACATGGCTGTTGTTTTTGTAAATAAAGTGCTATTGGAGCCCGGCCCGTGCCCACGTGTCTGCACATGGCCTGTGGTGGCCCCTGCTGCAGTGACAGAGTTGAATGGCTGTGACAGCAACTGTGCTGCCTGTAAAGCCTGCATTATTCACTCTCTGATCCTTTAAAAAACGTGGCCTACCTGGAATCCACATGCATATTTAAGGGACTCACACAGATGAGGAAACTACTCTTGGCATTTGGGGAGAAGTAGATGACAGGACAGAGGCACTTTGCACACACTGTCCTATCCTTCTAAGGAAGTGACCTTCCAAAGAGAGGAATTGAGGACACATCTCTATGGATTTTCCATATGTCAACTGGCTTCTTACAAATCCTAGTTGGACCTCATGTCAAAAATCCCAGTGTTTGTTCAATCATCAGGACTGTGGGGTCTGTAGGTTTTTGCCTCGTGACACAGTGAGACCAGCAGGCCAGGCTTTGAAGCACCAGGCTGTTTGCTTTGCAAGAAAAGTATGTAAAGGTCGTAAACTGTTCATCTCTAACCAGTGTAATACCAGGATATGGCTACAGATGTGCTGGAATCAGATTTAGTCACTTGATTTTTTTCAGGGACTCCAGAGCAGAAAACTGCTTTCTGTCCTGGCTCTCCCAGGTGACCAGGAAAATGTCATTTCACTTCTGGGCCCCTGGCCAGTCAGGCAAGTGCAAAAACTGTGGGGTAGGGACAGATTAAATTGATCACAGGTGCGTAGACTTGGCAAGGTGTCTGTGTAAAGACATCCTTCAAGAAAGCATAGAGTTGCATTATTGTTGCATATCTGCCCAGGTCTTAGGTGATTATTAACCACATACTGAATGCTTCAAATTTTAATTTGGAAAGTCTGATGAAGAAAATTCACAGAGAAGTCAGAAGGGCTCTCAGAAAGAGGCAGACGTAGGAAATACAATATGACCTTTGCTCCTGTTCCCCTGGTTTCTTGTTTTTAATTTCTCAGTCGTGAGTCTAATAACATGTCACACATACAGCAGTGGGGGGGGGGGTATAAAGATGGTGCTTTGGCCTCCTCCTCGGGGTGCTCAGAGACTCACAAGGACCTCAGACAAAGGGTTGTCCCTCTGCTCTTGGCATCATTAGTAAGGGTGTCCCTGGAGACAATGGTTCTCCCCTCTGGGCCTCCGTTTCTTTGATCTATCAGAAAAGGAGAGGCAATGTTTCCCATCCCGCCGCGAGTGTGGGTGAAAGGGAATTGACCACCTAAGACATAATGAACATAGACATAGAACTCCTCCTCTTTAAGGACTTTGGCCACCACAAAGATTCATACCAAAAGGAAGATTGTGTTAGTAAGAGATGAGGCCCTGAGCTGCCTCTGGCCCTGTAGAGTTTTGAGGCACATGGTTTGCTCTTGTGAGGGCACTGGCCCCCTAGTGGGGCTTGGCCTCTTGGGTTGAACCCTTTCTCACCATTCCCTGCTGGCTCACTCCTGCTCTCTCTGCTCTTTGTTACCCGCATTCATAGGTGTTGAGTTCTCCACCTTGGCCTAGAAGATGGAAGGTGCAGTCCAAGAAGCAAATAGCTAGTCCTCACCATGGGGGTAGGCATGTGACTTGCCAAGAGTGAGCGGAGAAGGTTCTGGTGTAGGCCTGGAACACTGCCCAAGAGCCCTCACCTGGAAGATTGGTGGGGTGTAAGCACCTGCCTCTGTGATTGGAGAAGCTGTCCCTTCCCAAGAATGTAGAAGGAGGAGGAGCCAGTCTCTGCCCAGAAGGAGGAAGGGAGGGATACCATTAGGTCAAAGCCAACACAGCAATTAATCGAGTCTGAGCTCACAATAATATGACTGCTTAGAATGGACTTTGGGGCCAGCAGATTCCTTATAATCCAAGGAATTTACACAAACTCAACCAGTTAGTTTCTCCTTTATAATTGGTAATGGCAGTATCTCTCTCTGAGAGTTTTGGCCAAGAATAAATTGTATAATAATACACATGACACTTGCTGCCACTTGTTGAGTATATCTGTTATAATCACCACCATAATTGCCATCATCATTAATATCACCACCATCATCATCATCATCACCACCATTGTCACCATCACTCCTATCACCATCATCATTACCATCACCACCGACGCTATCACTACCATCCCCATCACCACTATCATCACTGCCATTATCACCATCACCACTATCGCCACCATCATTACCATCACCACCAGCACATAACCATCATCACCACCATTATCACCATCACCACTATCACCATCATCATCACCACCATTGTCACCATCATTACCATCACCATCACCATCAACACTATCACTACCATCACCACTATCGCCATCATCATCATCATCATCAACAGCATCACCATCATCACCACCATTGTCACCATCACTCCTATCACCATCATCATTACCATCACCACCAACACTATCACTACCATCACCATCACCACTATCATCACTGCCAATATCACCATCACCACTATGACCACCATCATTACCATCACCATCACCACCAGCACATAACCATCGTCACCAACACTGTCATCACCGCAGTTATCACCATCACCACTGTCACCATCATCATCACCATCACCACCAGCACATATTCATCACCACCAACACTATCACTACCATCACCATCATCATCACCATTATCATCACTATCACCATCGCCCTTATCACCACCATCATTACCATCATCACCACCGGCACATAACCATCATCACCAACATTATCATCACCACCATTATCACCATCATCATAACCATCACTACCATTGTCACCATCACCATCATTATCATCACCATCACCACCAACACTATCACTACCATCACCATCATTGTCACCATCACTATCACTCCTATCACCATCATTATTACCATCACCGCTATCACCATCATCACCACCACTATCATTACCATCACCACCGTCATTATCATTATCACCATCATCATTGCCACCATTATCACTACCACCATCTGCCATCATCATCCTCACCACAACCATCATCACCATCAGCAGCAGTAGCCTCCTTATCCCTGGAAGCAGACACAGGATGAGCACATCCTCTTCATGACAGCATGGCTGTCTCTTGACCGGGCTGGGGGGAGGAGTGTGTCAGTGGAGAGCAAGAGGAGACTGAATTGGTAAGCAGCCTCCATGGTTGTCTATCCTTTTCAGCCCTTCCTCTGTCTACCCAACTTGAGTTGGTCCCAGGGAACTTGGCACATAGATAGAGATTACCAGGGCCAGTTGGCACTCTACCATTGGTGGGATGGATTGTGGGCCTGTGGCTACCTTAGCTTTCAACCCCACTGGCAGACCGACTTAGCAGTCCTGTACGAGGGAAACTTGCCCAGACATTTGCGGCAGATGCCACCAATTGCATGTGTGTGAGGTCATTCACCAGAACTAGCAGTAAAGGCTGCAATTTTATAAAACAGCCCCCAGAGCAGTTGTTCCCTGAAGGCAGGCACCAGAGCTGATCTGGTCACCACTGGCACTGTGGGTACAGAGTAGGTGTCAACAAATATTCTCAAATCAGTAGATCAAAGAGGGATGAACAGGTCCCACTGTTGCCCTGGTCATTCTTACCCTGTGGGTTCATGAGGGGACCTCCTCATGACAAACAGCAGTTGCCCCTGAAAAGAGGGAAATTGGGAGACAAAGCTGGTCTTCTGGTTGCATCAACTTTTATTCATTTATTAACGATTTCCCCATGAGAATCATATTCCACAGAGAGGCAACATCTGTTTGTGTGACTGTGTCCTTGGGAGACAGCCAAAAAAATCTTAACAGTCTGAAACCTGCCATGCTGAAACAGGCACATTTGGTGTTCTCAACCCAGCGGCCTGCCAGGTTAGTCAGGTGTGATGGGTGGGCCTCTGTGGAGTGGATGCTAAATTCCGAGACCCAGGAAGACAGGACAGTTGCTCAGACCATGTCCAGTAAAGAACCTGGGGAGATGAATTTCAGCAGCGTGAGCCACTGCCACCTGCAGGCCCTGCAAGCTCCCTCACTCCCCTTATCCCCTGAGGGGTCTCCCTGACAGGCCCTCTGGACCTTCTGGGGGACCCTGACTGGCCAGTGCAATCACCGAGGGGCTGCCCTTAGTGTCCCTGCCCAGAGAAGGATGAGATAGAGGTGTAGTCATCAGGGACCTCAGCCTGTGGGGAGCCTGCCTTCCCCCTCCCGCCCCACATCTGTGGTTGGTGGCAGATATGGCAGGAGTGATGGGGACAGAGGGAGGGGATGGGAGAGGGTTCCGTGCAGAGGGGCTTGCGGGCAGCATGAGGCCAGGGCTCTGGCTGTCCCTCTTTGACTCAGCCAGTTCTTTCCCCACTGTGCTGATTCCAGTGCCCCAGCCCCATCTAGAGAGTGAGTGGGGCAGCAAGGCCAGGCCGTGGACTCTTCTTCGGAAGCACCTGCCTCTGGTCCTAAATCTTTCATTACTGGAATCATCTCAGGCAGTGAGCTGCTTAGAGAGGACCCTGGCAAGAGGGCAGAGCCCCAGCGATCGAGTGCCCAGGACCTACAAGGGTGTCGCCTATGTGTGTCCCCTCCCCACATTCCCCAGTAAGTCCTAGGTCATCCTGGCTCACCCCAGGGCAGGCCATACCCTGCTGCCATTCACAGGCCAGCACCACTGGCAGTGCTCACAGCTCCAGAATCAAGGAGCAGAACTGGCCCAGGGTAAAGGAGAGAAAGGGCAGATGACACATCCTCAGGAAATGTCTCAGCCAAAGCTTACCTGTCACCAGGTAAAGGCTGTGGGTGAAGGGCTCAGCTGGTGCTAGAAAGGACACAGATGCCAAGGGCCACTTCACACCTCGGGGATGGGGAGGACAATGGGAAGCAGAGAGGGAGGCCAGAGCCAGAGCCTCCTTCCTGGCCCCCGGGTGAGAACAGCCTCTGTACCCACAGCACCCACCATCCCACTGGCCATGTGTCGGGCAGGAGAGACCTGAGTGCCCACTGTGCTGCTTGAGGCTGTGTGGATGGGCCCTGGATTCCACAGCCTGGCCGGGGGGCTGCCCCTCCCTGGTGCCCTCGTCCCCCGAGCCTGGTCTCACCCGTGCCCTCCCCCTCTCTCCTCCAGGTCTGGCTGTCCATCAGATCATCACCATCACCGTCTCGCTCATCATGGTCATAGCTGCTCTCATCACAACTCTTGTCTTAAAAAATTGGTAAGGCTCCGACCCTTCTGGCCTGGAAATGGGGGTCTATGGGGGTATCTGGGGAGGTGCATGTGGAAAGGCCCCCACTTTCCAAACCCAGCTCTCTCTGCTGGTTCCCACCCTGGCGGTGTAACCACCGCAGGCTGCTGCCTTTCCACACGGGCCCCTGGACACGGCCTATCACTGCGTGGCTGGACTGCAGCTGTGTGCGGTCCGTTTCCAAATTCTTCTCGGGGCCTGAGTATGCCTGTGGCCATTGGCTGCCCAGGGTGCAATCCCCACTTCTCATTTCCTCAGGACCTTTCTGGTAGAGGTAGGGCAGCACCCTCTGGCCAGCAACCTGGCCGGCTGGAATCCCGCACCCACCCCTCACTATCTGGGTGGCAGGTTTCTGGGCTGGCCCGGTTTGTTCCCTCCCTTCCTCCTCTCCAAGCTGCTCTGTTTGCTGAACTAGGTTACTGCTTTGCTGCGGGCGGCCTTTGCCTGTTTCCTCCTGGAAGTTGGCCTACTTTGAGGCTGGCCTTGCTGGGTGTGCACACCTGATTCCCCCCTGAGACAATCGGGGACTGCTGGGTGACCCTGCTGCTCAAAAGCACCTCGGAGACCTCACCTGCCTACAGCCACTCTGCCAGCGACCGTGTCTCCTTTTAGCATCAAAGCTCAAATGCCCTGGTAGAGTAACAGACCCAGAGATCCCCTTGCCAGCTGCAGACAGTAACAGGAAATCAGACAGGTCTGATGGTGGAAACGGCATTGGAACTTCATATTAACCAGGAGGAGCCACATGAAGACAGGAGAGACAGCAGGGCTCTGGGGACAGTGGCAGGCCAAGGGGAGGTAGGGGCAGCAAACACACACACCACCCATCCCTCCTGACCTGCAAAGCAAGGCCTTCAGCCCCCCTCTGATGGCCAGCAGACTGGGCCCCAGGGGTCTCTGGGGAAGGGTGATGAGTAGGACAGGGAGCTCATAGCAGGGGTTCTTAAGCAGGGACTGGCAGGAGAAGGGGCTCCAGACTCCTGGACCCTGGGACAAATGCCACCGCTCTTCTCCTCAGAGGAGACAGCAGACTCTGCACCCGTCCGGTCACCGATGGCACAGACATCTTGTTTTTTTCACACTTTTGAGTTTGTATACAAACCTTCAAAGAGCTCCTGGGGAGAGCCGATCTAGGGGATGGGCACATGAGTTCCAGGAACCTGACCCTGCCCTGCAGGAAGACTTTTGCCCAGGGCTGGCCCTCTAGCTTTTTCATCCACTTCTTCATCTTCCCTTCTGGGTTGAGGCTCACTTTCCCTGGAAATCCAAGGCAGGGGGTATCCTGGGTGCACAAGGAACCCCTCTTCCACATCAGCTCTGAGGGTAAAGGAGATGTGTGGCCCTAGATGGGTGTGGGGAAGATGGCACCCTGACTCGGGGAGATGCCACCCTCTGTCCTTCCCGTGGCCTCGTCCCAGGAGTGGCTTTGGGGCTCCCTGACTTTGTCCTTCATCAAGTCCCTGAACTGGTGAGGGTGGTAGCTCTGTGGTCAGCCTGCGTGGCCTCTGGAAGCCCCTGTGGTCCAGAGGATCTGGAGAATAGGGAAGGGTCCGGGGAACAGGCAGGATGAACCCCAGGAAGACCTTAAAGGTCTCATTTCCAGCTCAGGGGCATTCACCTGCCTGGTGTAGAGCACAAAGACTTCCCAGCTCTTTCCCTCACCCCGAAAGTCATTGCCTACATGCTCTATTCTAAAAGAAAGGGACAGGTCACCCCAAACTGCACCAAAAGGCTTCCACACACACTAGGGCCCTCCAGCAGCACGTGCCTCGCTTGGTTCTCAAGCCATTGAGGTGTTCATGAGGAAACCGAGTCAGCACCACTGTCAGCCAAAACAGGCCCCAGCTCGGACATCACGGATCTCTACCCTCCCTCCTGGGTGGTGGTTCTCCCTGCTGTAATGGCCACTTTGAAATTTAAATTTTACTTTTTTAAGAGTTGATTGCTTGATTGTGGTTGATCTTTCTAAAGAGACTGGGCATTGCCATTAGATATTAGGCGATGTGTCCCCTGTGTGCACAGCTGCGAGGCCCAAGCCCGCCCCCCTGGGCTGTGCACGTGGGTCCTGGCCCCTGCCCGCCCCCAGACCAGCCCATCTCTCTTCCAGCTGTGCCCAGAGCGGGAACACACGTCGGAACAGCCACCAGCGGAAGACCAACCAGCAGGAAGAGAGCTGCCAGAACCTGACGGACTTCACCTCGGCCCGCGTGGCCAGCAGCCTGGACATTTTCACGGCCTACAACGAGACCCTCCAGTGCTCACATGAGTGTGTCAGGGCATCTGTCCCTGTGTACACTGACGAGACGCTGCACCCGGCAGGGGAGTACAAATCCACATTCAATGGAAACCGGTAAGTCTGGCTCGGGGAGACCCTGCAGCCGTGAAGCTCCTAGCTGTCCAGTGTCCAGACCCCGGGCCCAGGTGTGGCCGAGTGCTGGCTGTGGGTCAGTTTAAGTTATTCCTCAGATGGCTTTGAGGGGCCGCAGATGCAGGCCCAGCGAGATGGAGATTCAGGTTCAGCACAGCCAGAGGGGTGAGCTGGACAGCAGGCATTTCCGCTGTGAGAGGCTGTGGCGTCCAGGGCCCACACCTGGGCAGCGGGTGGATGCCGTGTTCCCCAGCCCTTGCTCTCTCACCCTGTGGGCCATGCCCAGTCCAAAGCCTTCTGAATATTGCCAGGTTGTAACGGTCAGGATCTGTGAGCCACCGCCAATAAAATGTCAGCACCAAATCTTGCAAAAATAGCAAACACTCCCTAAACCTCTGGACCAGAATTTCTGGTGAAATATTTTCTTATTATTCCTGTGTAATCCTCAAAAAAGACGCACCCCCTACAACCATCCCCGGGATGGTTAAGGAACTTTGACTGAGCTCTCGGAGGTTTGTCCAGAATTAAAATATCAGTAAGTTTTATTTTTTTTCTTTTTATGCAAGCATACATACATTCTGGCATCATTTTGTAAATTAAAAAATAAAAAATCCAACAACTTGAAAATCTTAGGAAGAAATGAGTGGGTTGCCAGCAGCAGGATTAACAGCCGGGTGACGAGGTCTCCCGACCAGGGTCGCTCTCAGAAAGGGTGGGTGGTTTCTTCTGCTTGGTTTGCTGATTTGTTCAGGGACAGGGAAGGCTGGGCCCTGGCAGGGAACAGCTGCCAGGCTGGGACTGGCTGTAGTGTCCCTGACTGCCCTGTCCTGGTCCTGTGGGCTGCCCAGCAGGGACCTCCTCACCACTCTCTGTGCCTCCGCGTCACAGGCCGCTGTATTCAGCCTCAGATGGTGTCTTCCCTCCAGGGGGCACCTTAGAGCACAGCAAGGCTCAGAGCAGTCACTCTAATCAGCTTTCGTTGTATACTCAGCCATTTGGGGAGCTCACGTTGACACCCCAAGGCCAAGTTCACAAAGAATTGGTGAAAGGGTTTTGAAACCCTGGTGTTGAGTGTGTGTCTCTGTGTGGGGCTGTGTTTAGCCCTTGGTGTCGTTCTTTTGTTTGGCTCCTCTCTCCATGTCCCTGTTGAGAGGAGGGTCCCGTCCCAGCACAGGGTGGGCACGGCGGTGCTTCACGCCCTGGCAGGGCAGCCTCTCTGGACTGGGTTCTCACCTCTCTTAGGACTGTTTGTCCTAAAGTAACACACTGTTGGATTTCCCTGGCCCTGAGAAGCGGTAGTCTTGTCTCCAGGGTGACAGACGATGAGGAAACATTTTAGGAGCCAGGTCCCATCCTTACTGCCACATGTGATAAAACACATCACATCTCTGCTGTCAGAGGCAGGGACCCCAGGCCCTGTGCTCATCCTGCAGATTTTAAAACTAAAATCTGGAGACAGCACAACCGTGGGGCTTTCTGTCTCCACTCCTGAGTCCCTCCCACCATGCCTAGGGCCCCTCAGGTCTGTGTCTTCCAAAACCCTCCAGGGTAGGAGGAGCATTAATACAGGAAGACCTCTCCTCAGCCACAGAGAACAGGGTTCCTTCCTGTCAAAGCCCGGTGGGCCTGTGTCTGGCACAGCCTCTCTGGGGGTCCTGTCTGCAGCAGGCCCGCCCAAGTGTCAGTGTCTGCTCACAGAAGCCCATTTCTCTCCTGCTGCAGGCCGTCCTCCTCCGATCGGCATCTCATTCCCGTGGCCTTTGTGTCTGAGAAATGGTTTGAAATCTCCTGCTGACTGGCCGAAGCCTTTTTTACCTCCTGGGGGCAGGGCAGACGCCGCGTGTCTGTTTCACGGTATGTATGTCAGTGTCCCCCTCCCCTCCACTCCACGTTGGCATCACTGGTGGGTGGCAGCCAGAGGGCCAGGCTCTGGATTTCCCAGCATCATTTATTACAAATGCTCCCATATCCCAACAGAGGAGAGCAGCAGACACTGAGCCCCGATTCACATCATGACGGTGACCCTCAGCACCACCTTCGATCCCTCAGGAAAGCCCAGGCAGGCACGGCCTGTGTGGCGGGGAAAACCTTTCTGCGGTGTCGGCCGCCGTCATCTCCCTCGGCAGGAAGGGGAGGGGCAGCTAAGTAGGCAGGAATCACACCTCCATCAAGTGTCTGTACATCGGGAGAGGGTGCAAAGCAGAATGAAAACACGACTTTGAAATATACAAACGAGATAAGGGAAAAAATGATAAAGAAAGAAAGTGAGGAGTTGAGACATCTACTAATTTGAAGCCAGGAACTGGTACCAAAACAGGATGAATTTTCCACGCTCTGCTGGGCAGGAACATTCAGTTTGCTTTCGGTGATATTAACTTGAATGCAGATGTGAAATTGCTTTCTCTGTGCTGAGACGCCTTCACACTCGGGCTGCTGGGTGTCCTCACCCCTTTGCCCGTGCCACACCTTCCACGCACATAGTCCGTACCTGCAGCCCGAGGCTCCCTCTCCACCCACACAGTCCATACCTGCAACCCGAGGCTCCCTCTCCACGCACCCAGTCCGTACCTGCAGCCCGAGGCTCCCTCTCCACGCACACAGTCCGTACCTGCAGCCCGCGGCTCCCTTTCCACGCACACAGGCCGTACCTGCAGCCCGAGGCTCCCTCTCCACGCACACAGTCCGTACGTGCAGCCCGAGGCTCCCTCTCCACGCACACAGTCCATACCTGCAGCCCGAGGCTCCCTCTCCACTCACACAGTCTATATCTGCAGCCCGAGGCTCCCTCTCCACGCACACAGTCCGTATGTGCAGCCCGAGGCTCCCTCTCCACGCACACAGTCCGTACGTGCAGCCTGAGACTCCCTTTCTGTTTTCCTTTTCTAGTTGATAGGCTTTCTAAGGATCCTCACGGACAGAGTGAGGCTTTTATGTCCCCAGATGTTCCTTCTAAACCTGTCATCAGATCCCTTCTGTTAGTGGGGAACTCTATTTCTAGGATAGGATATCGATTTTTAAAAATATTTTTTTTCTCACCCTTTGTTCACCTTCCACTGTGGGACACTGACTGGGGTCAAGGGCCTGGCAGGGGACGCTCTGGGGGACTCAGGCTGCTGCCCTTAGCTGGCGGCCCGACAGCCAGCTGCAGTCAGGAGGGATGGATCGGTCAGTTTCTAGTCCTAGTGCTAATGGATCGCATGTTTGCTCCAAATCAAATCTCCAGCCCTTACTCCCTGTCCCAAGCCAACATGTTCCGCCAACTGGCAAGGAAATGTAATTAGATCGGAATGGGGAAAGCAGCAGTTTGAGAAGGCCTGTGCCGAGTCTGTGTGGGCAAGGCAGGTGGTACTGGCCATCCCCAGCCATTCAAGAGCGGGTGCGCCAGGAATAGCACGTCCCTCAGAAGCAAGTGCCTTTGTCTGCCTTCAAAGGGGCTCACCTCACTGAGACTCGGAGCCCTCTTTGGAGTCCAGCCAAGCTAGCAGAGCCGTGGTGGTAGCCAGCCTCTCTGTCACAATTTAAAAATTCACTAAAACCTAATTTATTGGCACCTGAGTTGCTGGGTCTGCACGCCAAATATCCCCTACTCTCTGCCTCTAATAGCCACGGCCTCACAGGGCCAGAGGGGTTACCTAGAGGGGACAGTTCCCTATGTGAATGTTCACGTGGCACTCTGCCCTGGTTCTGGAAGTCCAGTTTATAAGTGGGTAAACTGAGGCACCTAACTCACCCGTCTAGAGGTCTAAGCCCAGGGACCTCTCTTTCTTATTGAAGGAGGGAGCCACAGTACTAACTTTAAAAAAAAATAATAATTAAAATTGGGAACAAAAGTATGTTTGTTTATTCCTCTGCTCTGGAAAACCTGGCTAGCACATCAGCCTGGGTGTGGCCTTCCTGAAGGCCCCCCACAAACAGTGTGGGGCCATCCCCACAGTCACTCCCAGGTAAGGAAGAGAGATGTGGGTGCTCCCGGAGGCCCAAGGTGGTCCCCAGGAGCTGTTTCACCTATGTTTGGAAAGTTTCTGTGTCCCGAGGGCTGAGCCTTCCCTGTGAATCTCAGGTAGGTCATTTGGGGGGTCTAGAAGAGGCTTCCAAGATGTGCTATGAGTCAGCCACACCCGGCCATGGAGTCTGTTGACCACTCCTGGCCGTATCCTGAGTATACTTGGATCAGGCGGGCTACGCAGACAGCCTCGTTAGTCCTCGGATAAATGCTTAAAGATTCCATGGCTGTGTGGACAGACCATTTATCACTAACTGGGATGAAAGCGTTTGGATTCTAAGTATCCCCTGATTCTTGCAATTAATGCCCAGACATAAGCGTGGAGCAGAGAATAGCCAGAAAGCTCTCTCAGATTTACTAGGGCACTTATTGTCCCTTAAATAAATACCAATTAATACTAAAACATTTAATTAAGGTTTAAGAGCCAGTGGAGATATTTATCTCTTGCCTAGCTGTTAAGCCTCTCCAAATGCATTTTTAATGATGATATAGCAGTGTGGTATCACACCCGTGTCTTCTCACTCTAACCTATGTGCCCGCTTGGGACCCGCACTGTGGCCGAGCCTGCTTTCCCACCGGCGGGTAGCCCGCGATGCCTGCTGCGGCTCCCAGGCAGACTTGTATCCAGCTTCCTCAGATCCAGCCTCTATGAGCCATGCCAGCCGATTCCTGCCTGATACAGCTTCTGGTGGAGCTGGATTGCTCTGGACAGAGACGAAATGAATCTAGCCCTCCTCTGCCCCAAGGAAGGGGAGCTGGTGGGCAGGCCAGCCTGGGCTCCTGGGCTGACTCTCTGCCATTTTTCATAGAACAGGCAAACTTCAGAGAAAGCTCATTAACGTTCAGCTCTTTCCATTTGCCAAAGCCACTTCATTCCAAACGGAGCCCGAGAAGTCACGAAAGCTCTTGAATCCAAAGAAAGTGAGAAATCAGTCACCCGGTATTATTATTTTCAGAAACACAGTGGAGACATAACTAATAAAAAAAAAATAAGAAATGCACCTGAGCCTTCCCACTTTTTCTCTTAAAAAAATACGTTAATAGAATATCAAACTTCAGTTACTCAAAGGAACACACTTTTCAAAGCAACATCCAGACCCTTCTGGAAACTGCTCTTTCTAAGCTGAGAACCGGCTCCAGGGAAACTGAGGGAGGGAGGATGTGGCCATTTCAGGTTGTGGAGAAAGGAGCCCGCAGGGAGACCTGGAATGGTCTGTTTTCTTTGTTTTGCAAAAGCAGACACAGACCCTTAAACCCAGTGACCTGGGGAATGTTTGCAACCTGGTGGGGCCGGACCAGCCTGAGAATCCCTTTCCAGGCAGTAGAGGGCAGAATTTATCCCAGATCCAGATCTGGAAGCAACTTAGACACAGCCTGAGTGGACACTGCCTTCAGCTGTGTTGTGCTCCAGCCAGGGTCTCTGGGCCGGCCTGAGGTCCTTCCCAGTTGACTTGGGCCCCTCAGTCCCTCTCTGGGCTGAGCGGCTCATGCGCTGAGTCTCTAGAACTGAGAAGCCCAAGGACTCCCCATGTGCTTAAGTTGGAGCAGCAGAATTTCAGCTGGAACTCCGGGGCACACCTGGAAGGTGAGTGTGGGCAGCCTCTGAGTCCCGCCCTGGGCTTGGTGTCAGGACACCACCCGACCCTTTGCAGCAGCTCAGAGCT
This sequence comes from Galagoides demidoff, assembly GCA_963574575.1. Lineage (NCBI taxonomy): Eukaryota > Metazoa > Chordata > Mammalia > Primates > Galagidae > Galagoides > Galagoides demidoff. The sequence continues at coordinate 29,519 of CAUYQV010143855.1, forward strand.
ACTCTGCAAATGCCCAGATGCGAAGTTGGAAGTATATCTCTCTCCTTTTCTCCTCTGCTTGTCCTGGGACCCTGAGTCAAGAGGAAAGCCTTAAGACCTGGAGAGGACCTTCCCCACGTGGCACAGGCTGCCTGGCATTGGGGGCTCTGGCTGCAGCCCCCATCGATCCTCCTCCAAGCTGCCCTCCCCTCCACATCACCTGCAGGCAGCACCCGGGGCCATCCGTCTCAGGCTGTGGAGGGTCAGTCTCTGGAACGGAAATGAGCTGATTCCTGCCCACACTGCCTCTCTGAGCTTCGCACAGCATTGATTTCCCACTGAGCAGGAAGCTGAGCAAACAGAAAGGAACCAGGCAGGGGACCCGCTCCCAGGGAGCTGTCCTACCAGCCAGTGATGCATCTCACACACACGCAGATAAAGCCCCATGCAGACTGCCCTGCGCCCAAGGAGGACCAGGCAGGGCAGTCTCAAGGACAAGGTGACAGAGTGCCGTCCAGTCAGAGTGCGGTCTGAGGAGGCCTCCCAGGGGGTGACCTTTCTAGCTGAAACCAGAAGGACGTGAGGTTGGAGATTTGCAGTCCGAGGCTGGAGAGCCGCCTGGAGCGCAGAGAGGAAGGGGGAGGAGGGAGGCGGGCACAACGGCAGGTGGATCCACGGAGCCAGTGCGGGAAACACGGAAGCCTGTCCGGTGGGAAGGTGGCAGGAAAAGGCCACCTGGGGCACCTGCGGGAGAGTGGCCGGCCAAGGAAAGGGGCCTTGGTTCCCATGTTAAGGTCACGACCGAGGATTGGGAAGCAGCTCACACAGGAAACCTTTCTCATCTGGGCCGCTGTCTGATGTGCGGCCCAGCCCTGGACGCTTGGCGTGAAAGGTGGCTCTGCTGATAACCAGTAACCAGGAGAATAGAATAGCAGCTTATAGCAGGGACTGTCCCAGGCCACCAAGCCCAGCCTTAGGTGACCCCACATCTTTAATCTCTTTTTAAATGGGAAAAATATATATAACATAAAATTTACATTTTAACCCCTTTTAAGTGCACAGCTTAGTGGCATTGAGGACAGTCCCACTGCTGTGTGGCCTGTCACCACCACCATCTTCACTCACTGACATCTTCCCAGATGGATGCTCTGTCCCCAACAACAGTGGTCCCCTCCCCTGCAAGCCCTGGTGACCCCCATTCTACTTCCTGTCCCTGTGAATTTGATGACTCAGGAGACCTCATAGAAGTGGAATCATAGTATTTCTCCCCACATTTTTTAACTTTCAAAAACTTAAAGTGAAGATGGACATGGCTATTTCTCCCTGTTAAACTGCTTCACTTTTAAACCCGCCCCCTAAATCCTGGAAATGTGGAGGAGGTGGGTGGGTGGACACAGCTGGAGCAGGGCTACCCAGAGTGCTCTCACACCAGTCTGACGGCATGTCCTGTTTCATGACGTGGGGTGACACCTGTGCCCCAGCAGGGGAGTGCACGCTCCATCGTAGGCTCCGTGGAGCTGCCCACACGGCTGTCATTTGGAGAGAGTCAGCAAGGTGAGGTGGTGCTCTGTCAGGCAGGCTTGGAGGGGACCAGCGCCCTCACCCCCAGTCCCAGATGGATAGGCTGTGACAGGCCGAGGCTCTGGGAGGGGACACGGAGCCCAGTGTCGTCCAAGAGACACCATCCCGGGGCTGCAGCCTCACTGTCCACTCCCAGGACACGTCCTGCACCAGGGTCTTCAGCCACAGTCACTGTGGTGGCTTAGTTGATTCTGGAGGGAAAATGTGGTACCTGGACAGAGGCCCTGGGCCTGGGGGGCCACTGGACATCCTTGGGTATCTCTTAGCAGCTGACACTCACAGGCTCCATCCTGAGGTCCCCAGAGGTGAGCACAGGAATCTGACTTTGGGAAATGCTCTGACAGTAGGACTGTGGAGCCCGTGTGGCCTCCCACTGTGCCCAAGCTGGTGGGGATGGCAGACCTCCTGTCCAGTGCTGTTCCCAGCTCCATCTTGGGATCATGGGGCTGCCCTCACCCTCTGCTTTGTATGGTCTGTCTGGACAAGATGCAGTGGCGATGCCCTTTCTATTTATTGAGAGTTCTGACTGCCTACAGTCATGGGCTGCAGCTGGGAGCTCTGACTGACAGCAGATTGAGCAGCCCTCACTGCCCCGACTCACCCACTTGGCTGAACTGTGCTAAGTTCAAGTTTACCTTGGGGTGCCTGAGCCCAGGAGGACTATTGCTGGCTGACTCTCTGGCGAGCGCACACCTGCTGGGTAGTCCCTGGAGCCTTCTGTTTCTGAGACTCAGGCCTGCTGCTCAGAGCAGGGGCTGCTGAGGGTGGAGCTGTAGCCAGCTAACCTGACCTCCTGGCAGGTCACCTTCCTTCTCTGTTCAGCTAGGTCACCTGTTGGGACGACCCAGGAGGTGGTTTTCCTGATATAGCTGAGTGGGGGACAGAAACAGTTCAGGAGCAGAGCAGGCCCAGCTGCCCTCCCTGGGTGGGAGGCTGGACAGGGAGTGAGCAGTGGGTGGCCACACTCAGGCCAGTGATAGAGCAGGTGGTCCCAGCCGCCCCTCGGAAAACACAGACCACCGCAGACCATGGTGATTCCCACCAGGTTCACATCACTGGGATCCCTAGCATCAGTCCAGTTCCTGCCGACAGCCCCAGTGAGGCCTTCCTCATATTGGGTGTGAGTTACTGGAGTAGGAGAGCTGGGGGAGGGGGAGGCCTCTGCAAGGACTTAGCTAGACCGTGAAGCCCCGCAGACTCACCCTATGCTGAGCCTGCACCATTTAATCTCTTTTTGTTTTCTTTCCACACAGGATTCCGTGGGTGAACCTGTAAAAACAAAACAAAACAAAACAAAAAAATACAAAACCTAAAACTAAGATATCTAAGGGGGAGGGTCCCCGACCTGCCACTTCTGTTTGCCGGCGGGAAACTCACAGAGCAGGACGCTCGAGGCCAAATATATTTTTGTAAAAATGCTCACGCCTATGGGTGACTGCCTTCTCCCGGAGTTTTCTTTGGAGAACGGAAAGAAGATGAACAAGAAAGGAACTGGGGTCAGAGAGAAAAGGCCACCAAGCCGGAAGGACCGGAGGAAGTGCGCGAAACCGAGGATTTGTCCTACGATCTGAACCTGTGCCAATAATACCATTATGTGCCATGTACTGACCTGAAGGCTCGGCGGCCGCGCCGAAGCCCAGCAAGTCACTCGTAGAAAATCTTAACAGAAAACAGGGGTGGGAGTCTCTTCCGATAGAGTCGCTATTTCTGGTTAATATACATATATAAATATATAAATACACACAGACACAGACACACACACACACTTTTTTTGTACTGTAGCAATTTTTGGAGATCTTCAACGTTCCTTTTTAAAAAAGAATTGTGTTATAGGTTACGAAATCTGATTTATTTACCATGCTTAGTACAAACAGAATAAACCGAGGTTTTCTACTTTGGCAAGCCACCTCACACACGGTCCGCACACGCGCACACACATGCTCGCATATATATACACGCATATATTGGAAACACAGTTCCACAGGTGAGCACCCTCTTTCTGGTAACCTGGTATTCCATCACCATTCGTCCAGGGGCGCAGCCTCGACCCAGACAACCAGGCCTTTAAGTGACATGTCCTGCATTTGCTAGATGTTTGGTGAGTGGCACCAAATGTGTGATTTGTTACCTTGGGCCAGAATTAAGAATGTCATGGTTTTTATATATATGTATGTGTATATATATATATATATATTTGTATGTGTGTGTGCTATATACACACATATGCATAAATATGATTTTTTTTTCATTTAATTGTTTGAAGATGCTACCTAACAGCCACGTGCACATTTACCTGCTGGCTGCTTACAAGCGGGCCCGCGCACCAGGCCGGGTGGGTGGTGGATTCTCAGACAAGTGTGTCACATGAGCATAGACTGAATTAAAGAAATTTTCCAGTTCTAAAAATTAAAGGAATATATCCTTACCGTGTGTGTGTGTGTCAGGGCAGCACTCGGAAATGCATGAGGCCTCCGGTTTGTCTAAAAGTGAAAAATAATCCTTCTCCACACCACCGACCAGGCTGCCTCCTCAGGCGGCTCCCCGGCAAGGGGGTGCCGTGTCCCTGGCGAACGCGTGCCATGTCCCCACAAGTGTGTGCCGTGTCCCCGTGAGTACCTGCCATGTCCCTGCGAGTGCCTGCCATGTCCCCGCGAGTGCCTGCCACATCCCCGCGAGTGCCTGCCACGTCCCCGCGAGTGCCTGCCACGTCCCCGTGAGTGCCTGCCATGTCCCCATGAGTGCCTACTGTGTCCCTGTGAGTGCCTGCAAGTCATGCTATGTTTCTTTTTCACGTGCTGGTGGCCAGGTCCACCTTTTCTTGGGCCCAGGGGTGACTGAATCTTGGTGGAAACCGCAGTGAAGATGCCACTCCCTTGTCAGCTCCCATGGGCTGACATTTCTGTGTTGTCATCAAGGATCCCACATGGGTCATTATGAAGGTTTTGAGATACACAAAAATCAAGAAACGTAAAATCCAGGCAGATGGAAACCAACGAAGCCCCCTCGGCAGCACAGATAAGCCGTGCGAGTTGAAACTGGCACGGGTGAATCAGAAAGGACGCCGTCCGCTGGTTCTTGGAAGTGACCATAGCAAAGTCTATTTCAAAACTTTTGTAGTGACCCATGATCTGTCCAGCCTCCCAGTGAGCACAGAGCCTTCTTACAGAGAATCTTGGCCAACAAACGTGACTGAAAATACAGTCACACAGGTGGCAGCCGCCTGGCAAGCCCCGGGTCTTCAGGTGCCCCAGTGCCCAGACTTGCTGTCCCGAGGGGGCACTCAGCGTCAGGGACCCAGGGATCCATCCCACTCCCCACACCTCCCCCGTTAGAAGACATTTCTAATGTCTTCTTGGGACACCCAGATCAGGGGTGGGTGGCCTGTCTCCAGTGTTTCCTGTGCCAGGCCCATGTGCAACTTGGATTTAAGCAGTAGGGGCCTGAGCAGAGACAGTGAAATGGCACAGAACAGGTTAAAAGGTTCAAGGTCAGAGTTGGACAGCTGAGCTCGTCCCCACCTACTGGCTGGCAGGGCTGATGACTTTCCAACTCTTACTGTGGGCTCAGTCTTCTCTGGAACATCTTGAAATGTGCTTGGAAAGTTCTTTATGTGAGGCAGAGAGGAGGGGAAGCTGTTGCCTCTGGGGCACCATCGCACTGGGACCTGTGTCCACCTATGTTGCCTGAGAATTAGGGAGGTCATTCTTCTGGTATTTGTTGTCATTTTCCCCGAAAGCTTTAGCACACACCAAGATGCTACAAACATCACCACTGGCATTTGGCCACCTCCAGGGTCCTGGTGGTCACGGCACAGCTCTCCAGCTCCAGCTGCATCTCGCCTTGGGTCATCAGCCTCGTCCGTCTCATCAACTTCACATTGCCCTGGCTGGAGGGGCTGCCCTGACTCCAGGTGAGCACAGCTCAGCGTGCCGCCAGGTGAGGGCTGCCGCCATCAGCAGGGCCGTGGAGGCTGCTGCCTTGGTGTCTGGCATTCCGAGCTCCTAAGTCAGCCCAGCTGGGAAGGAGCTGATGGCGGTGGGGGGCTGAGGCCAGTCCATCCACTGATTGTGGGAGCCCAGGCTTCCCCATGGACTCTTAGAATCCACCCTGTCAGCTTAGACTGCAGCTCAGGCCCCCTCCCCGACCATGGGCTGCACCTCGGATGCCCTGAACTCTTCTCTGAGTCCGTAGACATTAAGGAAGGTGAGAGAGCCCCTGTCCCACCCCTCAGTACAGCCACGTGCTCAAGGCAGGGTGGGAGACGTCCTGGGTGCAGCCACCTAATGGGCACACGTGTACATGTCCACACCCAAAAATCTAGTTCTGCACTGACACCTGTCAAAATAAACCCATGTGGGCGAGGGCTACCGTTTCCTGATGACTGAGGGAGTGTGTGTAAAAGTGTTTTATTGTTGGGTGGTGCCTGTGGCTCAAAGGAGTAGGGCGCTGGCCCCATATGCCGGAGGCTGGTTCAAACCCAGCCCCGGCCAAAAACTGCAAAGAAAAAAAAAAAAGATAAAAGTGTTTTATTGTTTAAGTGGCTGCCTCCCAGAACTCTCTACTGGGAACCTTGGGAGGATACAAGGACTTGATGAGTGACAGGCCTGTAGAGTCTAGCCCACCCACAGTGAAGTACGTGCAACCAGAGCACGGGATTTTGGGGGTTCAGGCCGCATGGACGTGTGCCTGGGCCCGGCCAGGCCTGCTGTAGCCTCATTGCTGCTCTTGGTCGGTCAGTGTGCCCCCTCTCTGCTTGACCTCTGGAATTCAGAGGCCATTCACACATCCCTGATCCCCGACCCAAGGCCTGCTCCTGCCATTTGCTTGAGATTTTATTCTTCATGGAAAGTACTCAAAGGAGGGGTGATCGGGTTTGTTAAGGTCCCCTGAGCTTTGTCCACTTCCATTTTATTCTTTCAGTAACTCTCTGAAATCCCACAATTGCAAGGCCCTGGGTGACACCCTGGCCCCCAGCCTCAGCCCACCGAGAGACCTTTAAAGTGCTTGAAACAGTCCGGGTTGGCTTGAGGGGAAGACACACCCTTCTTTTATGCAGTGTTTCTCTGATGCCACTTTTCTGCTTTTGTTTCCAAGTTCTGCTTGGGAAAGGCAGGGTTTCCCGACTCTGTCCCCGCTGGGCCCAGATGCTGGCAGTGCCCTAGACAAAGCCAAGGCGTGTGCCCCCGTCTTTCTTCCAGCTCCGGCCTCCTCCTCCCCCGTGGGGCACTGGTGTGCCAGCTGGGCTGCCAGGGGGTGGCTGTAAGCGTTCCCATTTGGTGTCCTCCTGTGCACAGAAAGGAGGGGCTGCCTGGGAGGACTTGTTTTCCCCCAAGTATTTCTGCTCTTCCCAATCTCTGTGTGAGTGGATTCTCAGGCTGCATGTAACTCCCACACGGTCACTTCGTCCTCCACGGATGTATACTTAGAGGCCTAAGGGCTCATCCGAGACCCACCCGGGGAGCCGGGCAGTGCTGCCTGACCCTCCCATCCTAAGTCAATCTCTCCTCCCCCAGATGTCTCTCTCCCCGCCACAGTGTGATGTCAGAAAGGGCCTGGTCTTCAGGAATTGTTCATCTGGATGTCCTAATCTCTTGTTGGTATTAAAAGGTGAACACATCAGAAGATGGACCCTTTCACCTTCTTGTCTCGGCCCAGACGGTCCAGTGTCATCTGGACTGACCCCAGCCCCTGGGAGGACAAGATGAGGAGCCCAGAACAAGGCCGGGACCACTGGCCTCTCCCGGTCTGGCTGGACCCCCGCCCCGTGCCCACCACACTTGGTGTGTCAGTTGACATCCTCAGCCTCTGTCATCAGGACAGCTCAGTGTTGGGGGTCTCAATGCTCCATGGGGCCGCCTCCTGTCCCTTGCACAGCCTCATCCCTCAAGTCCCCACAGGGAAAGACAACACAACTTCTGATTTCCTGAGCTGTTCTTGTAACACACGTGAGTTTTTCTTAAGATGCTGTTCACGCCGGCTTGTGGAAGAAAATGGCTCCTCCAGGCTCCCCGCGTGTAGCTGATAGATCGTTTGTTCTCCATTCAGCTTCTACCACGTTGGCCATGCAGTGGGAAGGCGGATGGTCACTGTCCTGCCCTCCAGGGCCGGTGGGAGGGGGCAGATGATGAATGTAGAAGCAAATGTAAAATATTTCCAGAGAGAGGCAGCGGGGTAGGAGGACAGCAGAGGGGGTGACGGGGAGCAGCTGGGGGCAGCTGACCTTGTCTTCTGCCAGCCGCCACCCACTGCAAAGTCACCACTTGTTGTCTGAGGTTGGACTGAGAAATCCTTGTCCTTACCTCTGGGATAAAAATGCCATGCAGTGCCACAGTGAGACACCCACAGTGAGTTGTCACAGACTGCTCTTCCCCGCTCTCCACCGGATGCCTCAGCCATGCAGAAAGGGGTGGGGACAGGGGTATGACGGGGTAACCCCGAGCACTGTCTCTGCCCAGACCCTACCCCATTGTCAGTCCTTACCTGTCAAGTAGCCATCAAGTCAGCCGGGTGTCGAGAAGGACAAAGGAACCCAGGGCAGAGACCCAGCCGCAGGGCATGGGGCCACAGGCACCGTCCCTCCCCACACCAGAGCGCAGCTGTCTTCCCGCAAGTTTCCCCAACACTGTGCACACGTAGCAGCCTCTTAAACAACATCTGCTTTTAAGTGAGCAGTTATTCCAAGCCACGCCGTGACTCGTGTAATTTTAGAATGGTTACTTGGGTGCCGTTTGTCAATTTGCTCTGCCATACTGGTTTTTGATTGTTTGTTTGTTTTGCAGTGTAAATAGCACAGCCCACATAAATGAGCCAAACTCTCATCATCTGAGAATCTTTGATTATTCTTCCCTACTCATTTTACATTGATGAGCTGCCTGCTCTGAGGATAAACTCCTTCACTCGCTCTGAGTCAAGATCTGGGCGTTACTTAGGCTCAGCGCTGCCTGTGGGCTTTCCCGGAACGCCTCCAGAGATGGTTCAGCAACCTGAAACCTGTTACCGGCCCTTCCTTCCAAAGAGTGGGAAGCACAGTCATGTGAAACTTCTCAGGTCTGGGCTGAGAGCTCGTGTTGGGATGTAAAGAGTGGGCAAACGGAGGTCTACGCAGGGAATGACTGCCTTGCAAGTCTCTTGGATTATCCAACGAGCAGAAATCACCAGCTGCTTCTAGCGTTCCAGAAAAATCTCAGCTAATAAGCACAAGGTAATTGGCCAACCTCCAGAGTTCACAGTGGTCACCACCTGACCAGGCAACATAACTCAGGAAACATAACTCTTTGTTCAACCTCCTTTTATGCTGAAGGGTCTACGGTAGCACCTGCAACCTTGTCAGAAAGTGGTCTCACCCTCCCCTCCACAGACACAAAGCAGACCCCCACAACAGCCAAGTGCTCGCACACACACCCCTTTTTGTTCTATTTTGTTTTTATTTCAGGGGGTTACACACAGGCCACAGTTGAGTGAGAAAGTTGTGTGCATATAATGGTACCCAGATTACAGCATGACCCAGGAGCAAGACGGCAGTGGCTCATGGATGTCAGGGAGGAGAAGCCGGGACAGGCCGGCAGGGCTGTGCACTCCACACCCACAATGCACTGCCTGTGCAGGGTTGTAAAGGCCGCAGGAGGGAACAGTCAGCTCAGTGGTGGCGTGTCTGAGCTGAGAGTGTGAAGTCACCCCTTGCAGTGGCCCCCGTGCCCTTTCTCCTGCTGTGTGTCCTTAGAGTTCCCCTGCACAGACTCCAGAGAGCAGTTTCCAGTGAGCTCAGCAATCTGAGTCATAAATCAGAGGTATGACCTCACCTGGGCCTACCTTGCGCATTTGGGACGCGTAGGTTTATAAAGTTAAACCACCTGAGCAGAGTGAGGGGGAAGGAGAGCCAGTCTGTAAATGAGCACGCTGGGTCTGCTCCTGGAGGCCGGGATCAGAACACACTTGTGCAATAGATAAATGTCAATTAAGTAGGTGAACACACTGAACCCAGGGAGCTGTTAAGACCTCCCACGGGCTGGCTGGGATCTTGAATTCCACAGGAGGACGTCTCTGTTAAGTAACCTGTGGCAGAAATGGCTGTGGGCATCAGGTGGTAGGAAGTTCTTCTTTACAGAAGTTAATTAGCTTTGTCTCAGGTGGTCTCTCTCTTAAGATGGAATCCCCCAGAGACACTAGTTCTCGTGTGGAATTCAACACCCAAATACCTACAGTGCTAAGCAACGGCTCCCTAGAAGCTTCATTCACATGGACGAACCCAGTAACCCAGCTGATCACACTGCTCAGCTCTGCCAGATTCCTGAACCTCTGCAATGCTGGTTCTTAGCATAGATATTCACAGCTTGTGGGTTTGGCCAACTGTCAGTTAGCTCCGGTCTTGAAGAGTTTGGCTTGTCATGGCCTTGGAGGCAGAGGGCACACTAGAGCAGTGGGACATCCTGACTTGTATTTTTTTTTTAGTACCATTATATACCATGAAGACCTGTAGCCACTAAAAATCTGGGATAGGGGATCTTAGAGGACCCAGAGTATAACTCTTCCAAATTGCCACGCACAGAACTGTAGGCGCAAACCCCACTGTTCTGATGCCCGGGACACTGAACCACATCCTACTAAATAGGACCAGTGCATCCATCCCTATTCCTGCATCACTCTAAGCCAAAGGGATCATTTCAAAACCACCGTGACAGCCCAGCCCCAACTGCCAACCTTTGGAGGACCAACACGGGGTGGGAGAGAGAGGGCCTTGGCTAAAGTCTCAGACTGCTGAGACCTGAGGGCAGCGGCAAGCCAAAAACCACACTGGTAGAAAGGTTGTCTGTCCCATGGCAGCTGCCACCGCCAGAGCAACCCTCTCCCTCTGCGTCTGACATCTGCTCTGGTTTGGGGAGGCTGATCTGGAGCTATGTGACTGTCCACAGCTCAGGTTCCACAAAACAGCCTGGGCGTTTTCTCTGGAGGGTACAGAAAGTCAATGTGAAGGTGACCGTAGGAAGCTGTGGGGCACAGGAGTCCCCGCAGTGCTCTCAGACATGGCTGTCACTTCCACACACAAGCACAATTCTCCCCATTCAGGGCCTTGAGGACAGGCAGGGCAGCTGGCTCCAGAAAGTCCCCGGGCCACCAGAGGAGGCCTTTGGCCCCACCTGCCTCTTTGCCCTCCTGGAATGTAACTGTCACCGTGGACAGATGGACAGACATGCTTTGTTCTGTTTTTTTGTTGTGCTTCCCTTGTTTGGGTTATTTACTCTGAAGCTGGAGCATGAAAGGCCCTGACAGAGCTAGTTCTCGGCCGACTGGTGATGGCCGTGATTAAAGATGATTTCCCAGCCCAGGGTCCTTCACAGTCTCGCTGCGTGGTGTGAAGACAGGGCACTGTCCCTGGCAGTTTCCACTCCACAGTCAGCTTGGGAGGACAGGGGGGTGAACGTGCAGCCTGTTGGCATGAAACATCAAGAGTTGGGGAAAATGTGACCACTTTAGGTACCAAATGCTTGTCTTCTTTAAAACCTAGGGGATGGTTTTTGCTTCTGTTTCTAATTTCCCTTTCTTCTGGTGGCTGCATTTGAACCATTTCTTCCACTTTCCAGAAGAATCCAGGTGGCCAGTGCTGGAGCTCAGGGTCACCTTCTAGTTGAAATTATTCAAAAGCAACAGAGAACAAGAGCAGCAGGGCCTCGCACAGACGCTGATGACCGCCTTGCTTAGGTTTCCTTCACTTGCCACCTGCAGTGGTCGGAGGGGAGATGAGCAGGACCAAACATGGGTGCAGGCAGCTCCACGCCTGTGGTCCTGAGCAGGCCCCGGGGAACCGCATTACATCAGAAAGTGTAAAAATGGACGTTGAGGAAAGCTCAAGGCCGTGCCTTATTTATATTTTTAAAGTCTTTTACATTTTTTAAAAAAGGAATAAATGTTTGCTGCAAAGCATTTTGCAAATGCCCTTACCCAAGCACGGGGGAAACAGCCGAAGCTAGGTCATTGTTTAATTCAGTGGAAACGGGTCCCCGAGTCTGCAGCAGATGGCGAGGTACAAGGCCCTCTGCACAGTTAGGGCTGTCGCGGGTCCTGCTCCAGGTTGTGCTTTATAAAAAGGAAGCCCCATTAGCTTTCCAACACATCTTTGCCAGGCTAACTTGTCACTGCCCGTCAGAGCGTCCCTGTGGGTAAGTGGAAGAGGCAGTCAACCGCGTGGAGGTTTGGCTGTCACGTCCACAGGCGTCGGCCGTGGGGCACATCTGCGCCTTGGTCTGGAATAAACAGAATTCACAGAGAAACATCCAATTGTTGATGGGGTCTTTCACACGGGGGCTCTGTGACACGGAAGGATCCGCTCCCTGTCCATACTCCTGGTGTCTTTCTGCTCCGGTTACGGGATTTTAAAGATGCACTGGCTGTCCCCTTCTCCTGAGTTCACCCACGGAACTAGAACCTCACAAACCCCGAGCCTGAACCACAGGACAAGCAATTCAATAATGTTGGCCACGATGGCCTGTTCTTCCCAGGTTTTGCATCGAATGTTTTGGACCTTTATCCTTCCTGCCTCGTGTATACCAAACCTGGCTTCATTTTGATTTTCCTAAGTGATTTTCTGATACAGTAAACTGTTAACTGTTTATTTCTACTTTTACATGGAGCAGTTGTTATTTTTCAAAAGGAAAACAAAAGCCTGTCTCTGTTTTTGTGTCCTCCGAGTATCTACACCACGGCCGCGTCTGCAGACACTTTATATATCATCTTCTCCCATGGGCTGACCCACTGTTGTTTAGCCCCGTGGTTCTCTTTAAACACACATCATAATCATATTAATAACAGAAATGACACGATATATTCGGGCGGGGTGGGAGGGGCAGGGGACTGGGTGTGATTGCCGTACAGGTAAACTTTTATTCTAGATTTTTTAAAAGTTGTTTCTGTATTTCAAAGCTGTGTATTTGGAAAGCATTGTACATGAAAGAGCTATATTACCTTTCCTGTGTATATTTACTGTTCTGATGTTCCTATTAAAAAACAAAATCGTATGAAAAAAAGAAAAAGAAGAAAGAATTACCGTGAGATCAGGCGGTAACCTCACAGAGACATCTCTTAAAAAAATGTTATTTATTAATTTAATTATTAATAACATTATCAGAGACTTCCTCTAAGAACATGGCCCTGTTTCTAGGCCACGGCTCACACAGTCTAAATCTTCATTATTTCCAAGCCAATGCTTTGACCAGTTAAACAACTAAGAAAACACTTTCAGGTCTTGGTGTCTGGGCCTGGGGCTTGGTTGTAACTGGGTCTGGGTTAACCAAGCAGGTTCCATAATGCTGTGCTTGGGAGCATGGATGCCCAGACGCTCAGGGCTGGGGAGTCCCTGTGGTTCTTTTCTGGGCAGTCCCAGGCCTGCAAACATCTTGCAAAGATTCCTGTAGAGAAAACTATGCCCTGGGAAAAAGATTGGCCCAAAGCGTAGGACTGTGTGCCTGTGCCAAGCCACAGCAGTCTAGGGCCCCCTCCCCCCTACTGTGGCCACAGACGCACTGCACAGCTGCTGTGTCTGCAGAGGAGAGAGCTATAGGCGTGTCCAGATGGGTTTCTGTCAGGCAGAGTGCTCCAAGCGAGGGCCCGACCTTGTAGACCAACAGTTCTCAGTGTGGGGTGATTTTGCCCCCATCCTGGGGAGCATCTGCCAATGTTTAGAGACATTTCTGGTTGTCACGCTGGGGAGGGGTGAGACGTCTAACAGGCGTCCAGTGGGCAGAGACTGGGGCTGTGTCTAACCATCCCACATAGGATAGCTTCCCACAAAGTGTTATTCAACCCAGAAGGCCGGAGGCTGAGAACCTGCTCTCAGAACCTGAAGGGATGCAGCCCTGCCTCTGCTTCCCATGGGAGGGAGGTGCCTTCTCACTCTGATGAGGAGTTAAGGTGACAGTGCTGAATTTTTCCTGCCCCGGGCCAAATGGAGCTAAGCCCTAGTCCAAGAAAACAAGCACAGCCTTCTGTTTCAGGGAAGCTGCACCGCTCAACCCCAGGGCAACTCCACACCTGCCTAGCACATCTTAATCTCTCGGATGCCTTTTCATATATTTGGAACTCCTTGACTGCACCACCAAAGTCATATGGACCATCAGTGGCCCTGTTTTCCAAATGCAGCAGACAAAAACACAAGGACACAGCCTACAAAGGGCCTGTAGGCTGTGATGTGGGGGCCAGGTTGGAACCAGCATCTCGTCTAACCCACCCTGACTCCAACCACAGCCTCATATGCCCTGAGAAAGGTCTCCAGACCACAATCGTCCTGCTGCTAAGTTTTCTGGCCCTTCTCACTCAAGCCAAGCCATAGCTGAGGCCGAGGACCAGCTGCAGAAAGACAAGGGGAGTGCTCCGAGGTCGTGGTATCAGCCAACACCAAACAGCAAAGCTGCACACAGGAGAGGACCCGGACCACAGGCTGCCCAGCTGGAGACGTGTGCTCTCAGCCACCTTTCCTTCAAGGGAAAACACATCCAATGGTGCATAAGTGCCAAGGACTGACAGGAGAGTGCAGAGCTGGAAGGTATTTCCCCTAATTACCTCTGGAGAGCAGGTGGCATCCCCCACCCCCACCCCTTGCCCCTGGCAGAGTCAATGGACAATTTACCCAGGGTCTTATCCAGCTCCTGTGTGCACACAGGAGCCCAGTGATGAAAGAGCTTTCCATGCTGACCCTCTCAGCGTCCAGCAGTGACTTTGTCTGCCTTCTTATGTCCACCCCAGGGGCTGCCAGATGGCTGAAGTGTCCACAGGCTCCCAGGGGAGCCTCTCCTGACTCAGAGAGGGGCTTAATGCCCTCAGACACTTTGATGAATGGGCTAGTAACTGCCTTTAACAAGCAGAAAAAAACAGTGCCACTTTGGTCATTTAACTAATTTAAACAAATCAACAGGCTGGATACCATTAAAATAAACTCAATTTGCTCAGCAGTGAGAGGGGGACACTGGGAGTCTCTATCCATTTGCTAGTACAGAGAGCTCTTGCCTTTGAGCTGAGGCCAAGACAATAAATACGGGGTCCCAGTGTGGGTGGATAAATTTGGCGGAGTTGCCTGTGATGGGTTTCCAAATATGCCAGCACAACAGGAGCCTTGTGGCACTGGACGTGGCCGCAGAGCCATCCCCCCACCGCAGGGGAAGATGGGCACCTGGGGTGATGACAGTGTCTCTTAGCAAGTGTCCCCACCCACCCCAAAGAAGGCAGGGAAATACGTTTCTGAGGAACAAGGGACTCCCCACATCTCTTCCCCCAAGAGAAAACTAATTTAAGAGGCTGGAAGTCAAAAGTACACATTGAGATTTCTACAAAAACGAACCAAAGCCAACAACCTGGGCTGGTGCCAAGCGGAGGGACCACAGGATTCCAGGCCCTGTCAGTCTGCAGATGCTGTCCGCATGGCCACTATTGTAGGCCCTTTCACATTACAGCATTCCCTGTGCTTTATGCAGGGGCACTAACTTCAGTGCTGAGACCTTGGGTACAACAAGGTATGTGAGGGTTAAGTTCCTTTAGGACCGTGGATGATTCTGTGCCCCCCGTTCCTCTCTACCCAGAAATATTTAGCACTTTCTGGAGACCTTTTTAGTTGTCACAGCTAAATGGGGGAGATACTGACTGATGGAGGTAGAGGCCAGGGAGGCTGCCAAATGCCCTACTAGGCACAGGACGCCCCCCCAGCAAAAGCAATCCGGCCTCAAGTGGCCATAGTGTGGACATCTAGAACACGGCTCCAGGGCAAGTTCAGTTTCACCTTCTCTGCAAAGAGGGGAATTGCAAGTAGACTAGGCATTTATGATCAGAAATGGGTCTGACACTGGTCGGCCCCAGGACCGCCCACTGCGTCTCCCCTAAGCCAATGACTGTTGGGAGACAGGAGGGGCATCCTGGGCAGCAAAGGGGCAGCTCCCCTTTCCCATTTTTTGAAACCAGGTACTTTGCTCAGCCTGCTGTAAGAAAGTGCCACAGAGTGGATGGCTAGAGCAATAGAAACCTGCTATCTCACCACTCTGGAGGCCAGAAGTCTGAGATCAAGGTGGCTGCAGGGCTGTGCTCCCTCTGAGGGCTCTAGATCTGCTCAGGCCCCGCTCTTAACGTCCAGCAGCCTCTCAGCTCATGGCAATGTCCCTCTGATCTCCACATGGCATGTTTTCCTATGTGCATCTGTGTCCAAATTTCCCCTTTTATGAGGACACCTGTCATGTGGGATTGGTGTCCACCTTACTCTAGCAGGCCCTCATCTTAACTAGTTATATCTGCAATGACCCTATTTTCAAACAAGGTCATATCGTGAGTTACTGGGGGTTTGGTTGGGTGGACACAACTCAACCCAAAACACCGGGGAGTCGGAGTGAGATGCCACCATGAGTATTCTAAGTTGTCCCAATTTTCTTTGTTCTCTGTCTATCCTAAGAAAAAGTGAGGAGTCTTGTGGGGGGTGGGGGGTTGTCCAGAAAGGAGATTTGGGTTCCTGAGCTACAGGGAGGGGGCTGGTCCAGGACGTGATGGGGAACCAGTGACCTCGTCTTTCCCAACCAAGGCAGCTGGGTTTCTAGTTGAGGGGAGACACAGCTCCCTTTTAAAGTGAGTGTCCCCAGAATAGAGTCTTTGTTTTTGTTTCAGGTTGCCAGATAAAGGTGAAGCAGCTGCCATGGTTATGTGCTGGAATAACACTTAGGAAAAAAGGCGGGTGGGGGGAAGCCAAACCCGTAAGCCCCTGCATAGAGAGCAGCTGCAAGTGCGGAGATTTGCCTCCTTTTTTCCCCCGTATTTGCATCTGTGATTTCTTATTTCTGTTTGAGTTCTTCCCTGCATTTCTGAGCTTCCTATCTGGTTCTCACACATTTTATCCAGCCTCACAGAGATTGCCCCCCCCCCGCCCCCCGGTCGGAATCTGCTGTGTTTTACCGCAGGAAAAAGGCCGTGGCTGCTGGCAAGAGACACTTGGCAACAAGCCGTGTGACCCAGGGGTCTCTTCCCAGCATCTCCACCCACTCACCTTTGTCAAGAAGGTCTGGACTTGAAAGGGATCCCTCTTGTCTGTCTGGACCCAGTTATTTACATTCCCTCTTCTCCAGAGCTCTCCCTGCATTTCCTAACTCTTCAGCCTTAAACTTGGCAGAAACGCTGTTAACAAAATCTCATAATAGCATCATTCCCGGGAGTGAGGCTACAGGCACTGAAGCAGGAGGCAAGGGGGAGATGGGGAGAGGAGTGAGGCTGAGCAGCCCACAGAGTCTGTGGTAGTCCCACACTGATGCCCACTGCAATTCAGCCCTGAGTGGAGACCAGAGGTTGGAGAGCAGAGCTGTCCTTGGTGCTGACACGGCAGGCTCCACTTCACTCGCTCTCCTTGGAACCAGTATGTAGACACCCCACTGATAGTTTTATAGACAATCACACAGAATGCGGCCTTGAGAAGTATTCTGTGCAAACAATAGCTTCTGGCAGCTACTGGATAATGAGGTTTTGATACTGACATGGGCTGAGCCATGGATGGACACAGGCTGGACCTTCCCAGGACCACAGAGTGCTCCAGATTGACACATACCGTTGATACCAGCTGGCTTCCCAGGACTCCATGCCACCAAAGGTAGCAGTCAGGACATCCCCCCAAGGGCTATGAGGACATGGAGCTTTTATTCCCTTGAAACTGTGCATGGAGGTGGTTCTATCTAAGACTTGGGTCATCAAGTACCCTCGTCAAGCCAGCAGAAGGCTCCTCCTTGTTCTTTGGGTTGTAGAAGAAAACCAGTATTGATGTTTTAGTGAAGGCATCTCTCTAAGCTTCGTGCTCCCCTTGAGAAGAGAAACCAGACCATAATTGTCTCTACAATGAGGCAGGCACCTGTTCTCCAGAGCAGACCCTCCCTGGCCTGGAGCCTGCACACTGCCGGTGAGTAACGGCTGGGGTGTGAACGTCCCTCAGCCCCAAACCTTATGTATGATAACATTATGCAGGAAAATAATGAGAACCATTGAAAGATGTTGCTCACTTTGGGAATGAATTACCACGTAAATCAAACTGACAGTGGGCAGGGGGCTTGTGGAATGAAATTAAGGAGGAAGCCGTATTTCAGCTGGGAAGCCCTGGGTGCTTTCCAGAAGACTGAGGCTCCTCTAAATGAAATATAGCCCTGAGCTCCCACTCCATCCCCTGCGATTTATCTGAGCCGAAGAGGCTCGTTTGAGTGGTTCTGAATGTTAGTTTCAAAAGCAAATGAACATCTCATTCCGGAATCAACGGCCCAGGGAGCCGACCTGGAAGGCCTTGGTACTACAGAGAGATGGGACGCCGGGCTGGGTTCGCTGCCTTTTACATGGAAAGCTCAGTTCAGGGCAGGCTGGAGGGACAAGTAGAGGGGGAGACCCCGCTGCCCAGTCTCGGTGGGTGAGATGAGTCCTAGAGCTTTTTCTTTGAACATTAACAGGCATCAGACTGGCCTGCTGAGGTCAGTGTGCACAGCCAGGGTCATGTGAGAGTCACCAGCCCAGCTCTGTGCTGGACCCTCCCCAGGTGGGTCCCAGACATGCTCAGAGCTGGGCACCACCTTCCCCTCCTCTTCCTGCCTATCAGACGCTCCCTTCTATGAATCAGGACCTTCTACTCACTCTGCTGCAGAGGAGGTTGGGGCCGCCGTGGCTTCAGTCCTGCATATGGGGCTGAGGCCAAGCTTCTGCCAGTGCCCCTAGAGCACTGAGCGCACCTTTCAGAGGTTCTCATCAGCTCTGTGCATGCTGTTGTCACACATGCAGGGCACAGCCGAGGAAAGCCCTCACCCCAGCCATTGCCTTCCTGCCTTGAGCACTCTCTAAGCTCATCCCGATGGCTTTAGGGAAGAACACTTTGCAGAGATGGTTGAGAGAGTTTTCACGTAACCCATGACTACTTAACTTTCCTGGTGGTAAATACTTACTAGTAACATAACCAACTTGATCTCCAACATCCTGGGACCTAACAGTTCAGCTCCTCTCCTGCAGCCAGGGCAGGTGGGCGGGACCTGGGGCTGGAGAGCAGAAACTGGGGGAAGCAGAGGGCTGTTCCCACCCTCAGCCACCCACAACCCAGGGCGGGAGTTCCTCCTCCCTCCCCTTCCTACATCCCTGCCTTCTCCCTCTCTCCCACCCACCAGAATGCTGCCTTCTCTGATTCCTGCGAAGCCTGCCTTTTTGAGCTTAAGAAGGAGGAGCCTTAATTTTTCCATGAGTTGAACTCTTCTCCTTTCCTTGTGGGCTTCACCAGAAAAGCAAAATGTACCCTGAGGGGCAACCTGCTTGCTGGAGGTGAAGAGGAAAGAAGAAAGAACTCTTTGAAGCCAAAGACCCTGTAGCCCTCAGGGAGAGGGCAGGAACCCTGAGAGCCTGTGAGAGGGAGATGCCGTTCCCTGCTTCTCCCCAGGAGACTTGGCACAGGTTCTTCTTATGCAGCTGAGGCCCCTGGCCCTGGGCCTGTCCCTGCTGTCCTCCATGAGCTCCGTTGCAGGCCCCATGGTGGAGCTCAGGCCACTGAACAAGCTGCCGTGTCCACCTCTGATATCCAGACAGGGTTTCATTTTATATATACCTCCCACCTCCACCTGCCACCTGTCTTGTCCCCACAGCAGTATGAGAGGCCCTGAGACCTACTTGGCTCTCACACACCTGCCTGGCTGCTGAGGTCTGGCCCATAGCATGCAGGCACAGCATCCAGGGCCCATGTCCACTGCTGACTCGCCTACACACCATGCCTGGAAGTTCCCTCCAAAACACAGGACTCAGTATGCCAGGAGGCTACGGCACTAGGCCAGGCAATTTAAACTGATGGGACAAACTTTAAGAGAAGGAAGAAAAGAAGGAGCAGATGGGTAAATTCTTTCCTTTCCTTTCCTCGATGGATTGCTCTAAAGAAGGTGTTTCTCTGGGGCACCTCTGGAGAATCCCTACAAGACCAAGCAGACTTGACGCGTGTCCTGGGGACGCCATGGCCAATGCAGAAACTCTCCTCCACCTTGCACTTGGTTCCCGTCCTCAGGAATCACTGCCTTTCCTCCTGACTCTTGCATTCCCAGAATTACAGCCTCTCCAATACAGTTTAGCATGTAAGTCCTGCCTCGGGTTCTGGATTCTAGGGGCCCCAAGCTAAGACAGAGCTGGTCGTGGCAGGAAAGCAGGGCTCTGTGGGAGGAGGAGGGTGGGAAGGATCCAGGGAGACACAGATGGTGGTGATTCAGGAGGACCTGGCGGAGGCCAGTCTGCTGAGTTTTGTCCAGAGCACAGTCCAGTGAGGCTTCCACATAGGTCAAGCCTGTGTCCACGCCTGATGACAGGTTCAGACACGTCCGATACAGCTGTAGACCTGTGGGGAGCACACGGTGTCATCTGGATGAGAGGTTCACGTCCAGCCTAAGTGGCTCCAGCATTAGAGGACCTCCCAGGTGACCCTGATGGACCCCCACAAGGGCAGAGGCACAACCTCAAGGGCTGAGGGACCATGTGTGATTTTGAGCAAAGGGGTTTCACAAATGTGGCAGGATCTGAGAAAAAGGATGCAGCTCCTGGATCAGTGGGAGGCTGATCCAGAACCAGCAGCCTGGAGAGGAGACTTGAAAGCAGGCAGCAGGGAAGACAGGCCACTTGCAGGAGACCTGCCGCTTAGGAGGAGGAGCCCAGCATGGGGCTGTTTCTGCGAGCATCTGGGGTGCCTGCCAGGGTGCCAGATGTCTGGGCTGGAAAATGTCCACACACACGGCTCCTCTGAGCCCAAGCCAGGGTCTGGCAATGACACACACACACATGTCCCCAAAATGGTGGGGCCGGGTGGGGGCGGAGTGTCCCACAGGGTGATCTGGGGCGAGAGCAGATGCTAGCAGCCCTCCAGGTCCCAAGAGTCCCAACCACCCAGATGTCTCCTGTGGGCCTCACCTCTCACCCATCACTCCCTGGACTTGATCCAATAGTCCCTGCTGTCTCAAGCTGGCAGGAAGGTGGCATAGAGCAGGGAGGGCTGTGGGGATGGGGGTTCTGGAAAATGAAGACAGAGGAGATAGACCGTGGGGGACACCCTACCCAGAGGAGGGCAAGGGGCACCAGGCATCAAGAGGTGGCCCTGGGGAGGCCCATTCTCCCCACGGTCAGGGATCCTGACTCAGAAACAGCTCTGACCTTCACCTCACTCCATCTCATCCATGTTTCTGCAGTTAGACTATTTTTGTCTCTTCCAAAAGTTCATATTGACGCTTACTTCCCAGTGCAAGGGTATTACGAGGTGTGGCTTTTGGGAGGTGCTGTGGTCACGAGGGTGGAGGCTCCACCTCAGGAGGGGACTGATGCCACTGTAGAAAGCACTTGTGGGGGTGGGTTGGCCCTTCTTGCTCTTCTGCTGGGGGGCACGATCAGCCCTGCTTGCCCTCCCACCTTCTACCCTGAAAGAACACCCCGAGAAGGCCCCCAGCAGTTACAGGTGCCAGCACCTTGACCTCGGACTTCCCAGTCTCCAGAACTGGGAGAAATAAACTTTCTATTCTTTGTAATCTCCCAGACTCTGGCATTTTGTTACAGAAGCTCGCTGGACTGAGATCCATGTAGTTCCAATCCAGCCTACTGACCGGGACCCAGTGCTGGGTAACCTGCCCTCTCCCCTCTCCCTCCCACCGTCTATCACGGATCTGACCTTCAGTGTTTTCCGCACAAAACTTCCAGTGGCTCCATATTGGCCCAAATGCCTTCACAGAGCTCTCAACCTGTTCATTTTCTACCTTGACTTAGAGTCCTAGGGAAAGGCTGAGTCCTCATTTCATCTGCTCTACCAACATGTGGGCACCTGTGAATCCCGTTTGTTACCAAGAAGACAGTGGTTAACTGGAAGCAGAAAATCAGGAGGAAGTTCACTTTTTTTTCAATACAAGACGAAAGCAAATCCTTTTAGGGGTATTTCTGTCTCCCCCTTGACGGCGGGTTCTCTCCTCTCGGCATCACCCGGGCAGGGTTTGCCCCCACAGCTGCGCTGTCTACTCTGTGGCCAGGCGGGGTTTGCCCCCTCCACTGTGCTCACCGTCTACTCTGTGGCCGGGTGGGGTTTGTCCCCACAGCTGAGCTCACTGTCTACTCTGTGGCCAGGCAGGGTTTGCCCCCTCCACTGTGCTCACCGTCTACTCTGTGGCCGGGTGGGGTTTGTCCCCACAGCTGTGATCACTGTCTACTCTGTGGCCAGGCAGGGTTTGCCCCCACAGCTGTGCTCACCATCTACTCTGTGGCCGGGCGGGGTTTGTCCCCATAGCTGTGCTGTCTACTCTGAGGCCACGCGGGGTTTGCCCCCACAGCCATGCTCACTGTCTACTGTGTGGCCGGGTGGGGTTTGCCCCCACAGCTGAGCTCACTGTCTACTCTGAGGCCACGCGGGGTTTGCCCCCACAGCTGCGCTCACTGTCCACTCTGTGGCCAGGCGGGGTTTGCCCCTACAGCTGTGCTCACTGTCTACTCTGAGGCCACGCGGGGTTTGCCCCCACAGCCATGCTCACTGTCTACTGTGTGGCCGGGTGGGGTTTGTCCCCACAGCTGCGCTCACTGTCCACTCTGTGGCTGGGCGGGGTGTGCCCCCGCAGCTGAGCTCACTGTCTACTCTGTGGCCAGGTGGGGTTTGTCCCCACAGCTGTGCTGTCTACTCTATGGCCAGGTAGGGTGTGCCCCCACAGCTGCGTTCACTGTCTACTTTACTTCCAACTGTGCGTAGTTTCAGGGCTACCCAGAGTTCGTTCCTTCCTTCCTCATCTGTTAATGTTTGGGCTCTGGTCACGATGGAGGTAAGAATATCGACCTTCTCAGAAAGCCTACAAGGTGCCCCACAGAGGCCCAGCGAGGCACTATGCTGGGCACTGGGAGGGCAGCCTGTCTGCTGCCCTACACCCCCAGCCACGTTCCCGGCCACAGGGCTGCTTCCCGCAGCCTCCCACCTACAGTCGGGGTGCCGGGCTGAGAGCAGAAGGAGCCGGAAGGAGCACCTGTCTGAGTGAGACTGTATGATCTCAACTTTGGGAAATACGATGGGGCAATGGCCAAACGGGACCCAGAGCTTCTGTGCCTGCAGCCCATCTGTTGGCGTCTAACAAATGCACCGTCCGCTTCTGAGATGAAATGAGAGAGCCATCACTCTTGCTTTCAACGTCTCGGTGAAATGACCCACACAGGCTGGGACGGCAGAGGAGACCCCAAAGGGGGCCCTTCAGAGCCTGGATACTCTCTGCTGGGAGAAGCCACCTTTGTTTCTCAAAAGACGTCAGCTAGGACGGGCTCCTCCCACCCTCCCAGGCTCTTTAGCCCCCTGCCGACTCCTCTTATGCTTGACACGGGGACCTGTCCTCCAGTATGACTTATTTTGGGGTTCCCACATTTGAGATATTTGCTCAGCCTAAACTGTCCTTCTCTAAGGAAAAATACTTCTGATTCTCTAACTCACCCTCATTTCTCCTCCTTCCAGAACACATCTGTCTCTAACTCCTGATACACCCGACCTTTGGGGTAACTCACCTTACACTCACCTGCTCAGTGTGACGATGAGGAGGATGAAGACTTTATCATGATCTACTTCTACTCAATGAACAGCTGATGTACTTTTCTTCTTTCTTTTTTGGGGGGAGGGGGCAGGGCTGGGTTTGAACCTGCCGCCTCGGGCGTATGGGGCCGGCGCCCTACCTTTTGAGCCACAGGCACCACCTGTACTTTTCCTCCTTGTGATTTTCTTCCCTCTATTTGTAAGAACGCAGTGTTCTGTGTAATACCTATAACATCCAGAGTTGTGTAGTCGACTGTGTTATCAGTGAGGCCATTAGGTCAACAGTCATTGAGTCTTGGGGAAGTCAAAAGTTATACATGAATTTTTGATCTCATGGGAGGTTGGCACCTCTAATGCCCCCATAGTTCAAAGGTCAACTGCAATTAATTTGGGAACCGAAGGACGAGCAGAACTTGAGAAACCAAGTGCGGTTGGGGGTGGAGAGGAGGGATTGGAAGAGTGAACCAAGGCTAGATAATGACTTATGGGGAGGTTCAGAGATGAGAGCCTGCATGGTGGGGGGGGGTTGGGATTGGTATAGTCCCTAAGTGCCCACAGGATACGAAGTGAGCAGACACAAAGAGCCCCACTGGCCACCCAGCAGAGCCCTTCTGCCCCTGCATACAGGCTGTACCCATCCTCCCACCACAGCGTCCACTTACTGAGAAAGCTCTTCTTGCCTTAGTGAGGCTGCAGTAGAAATGGAGAGAAGGGAGTGGATTTAAAAGATCTCTAAGAAAAACTGGCCTGCCTTGCGACTGGAATTGGTTAAAAATAGGAGAAGGACAATTACATTAATGTCCGAAGATGGCCGAGATTTGGGGGCTTGACAGACTCAGGGAAACTGGAGGGAAGTGCTGACGGGAAGGGGGAGATAAGAAATTCACTTTGGGACACAGTGACTCAGAGATAATGGCAGGGCAGGAAATGGCCTCTGGGTAATTACAGATGAGAGGTCAGACACAAAGTGAAATGCGGGGCTGTATTTACTGACTCGGGAGATAGATCTCTGCTTCCATCATGCCGAGTAAATGGCATCGGACTTGCACTCCCCTCGTAAACAACTAGAAAACCGCATAAAATATACGAAACAGCGGACATCTGGTAATACAGGATAATTCCTAGGAGAAGAGAGCCAGACGACATGATTATCTTTTCCCTGGAGGTACTTTGTGGAGTAGAGAAGGGGAACCCAGGGAGACAGTAATCTCACTGAGGCAGCGAGACAGAGCTTGGAGCTTGGAGAAACTGAGGCTGGACATTCTGGGGTCCAATACTGGAGAGGGAAGAGTCATGTTGAAATAATGTGCTCCCCAAATCTGCACGGGTGTTCTCGGGAGCCTGCTGCTGAGTGCTGAGTAACAGGTGCGTGGGGTGAAATGGCACAGACCCAGCAAACAAATCCAAGGAGCTGGCAGATGAGCAATTCCTGGAACCCTGAGTTCTGACCCACCTGAGTGTAGATGCTTTAACACCTGCGATGCTCAGGGGAGACCACAGACTTACACCTTACTAGCAGAGATAGACGGCCGGAGATCAAAGGCTGCTCTAGACTTGTCCTAAAAGATGTTAAAAATAGATCCCAAAAGGATCAAGCTGACCCGCAAGTAACCTAACTTCAGCCAGAACAAAACTCAAGGCACTCTAAGGATAATAAAATGCAAACGCTCAAAAATGTAGTAGTTAAAGAACCAGCATAAAATAAAACAAGCTAGCAGGCAGAGGAGATGAAGAAGGATAACGTGACCGTTACACGGAGAGTGTTTAGTAGAAACAGACCCTGAAATTGCAGAGATGACAGAGTTAACAGAAAGGGTCTTTAAAACAATAACTACAAGTATGCTCAAGAATTTAAAGGGAAATAGGAAAATATGAGGAAAAAATGGGAGATATCGCGAAGTGCCCAATGGAATGTCTAGGTCTAACGAAGAGGAGAGTATCTGGAATGAAATTTCCCTGGATTAGCTCAATAGCCGGTTAGATGAGAAAGAAGAACAAACAGTGAGTGTGAAGATAAGAGAGTTGGAATTATCCAGTTGAAACTAGAAAGAAAAAAGCCTGGAAGGAAAGGGCGAAGGCTTAGGGATCCAGGAGGCAAAAATCAAGAGTGTAACATCTGTATAACCAGAGGCCCAGAAAGAGGATGGAACGGGGTCAGGAAAATAGTTGAGTAAATAACAGCTGAAAATTCTTTAATTTGATAGAACAATAGCCACAGATCCAGGAACCCTGAGAGATCCATCAGGAGCCTAATCCTTCAGGATCAACATAAAGAAATCACACAAAGACACGTCATGACCAAATTGCTAAAAACCAGCAATAAAGAGAAAATCTTGAAAATATTAGGGGAGGCGCCTGTGGCTCAGTGAGTAGGGCGCCGGCCCCATATACCGAGGGTGGCAGGTTCAAACCCAGCCCCAATCCAAACTGCAACAAAAAATAGCCAGGCGTTGTGGCGGGCACCTGTAGTCCCAGCTACCTGGGAGGCTGAGGCAGAAGAATCGCCTAAGCCCAGGAGCTGGAGGTTGCTGGAGCGACTCCACTGCACTCTACCGAGGGCGAAAAAGTAAGACTCTTGTCTCTACAAAAAAAAAGAAGAAGAAAATATTAGTGTAAGAAGACACTTCTCATATGAAGGTACAATGGTGGGACTTATTACAGACATCTCACCAAAAACAACGCAAGACAGAAAAAAAAAAAAGAAGAGGAAATGGCATCTTTAAAAAGCCAGTAAGATCAATAATTTAGATATAATTATAACACATTCTCTGGTAGATACAAATTACCAAAACTGATATAAGAAGACAAAATATTTTAGATTGCTCTATACCTATAAAGCAGTTGAATTCACAACTAAAATCCTTCCACTACTCGAGAGGCTGAGGCAAGAGAATCGCCTAAGCCCAAGAGCTGGTCCTTCCACTAAGCCCAAGAGCTGGAGGTTGCTGTGAGCTGTGATGCCACAGCACTCTATCGAGGGCGACAAACTGAGACTCTGTTTCTAAAATAAAATAATAAATAAATGAAATGAAAATGCCAGATCCAAATGGCTTCACACTGCTGAATAATAATACCAGTTACAAAGAAATAATACCAGACCCAAACAGCCTTTTTTCAAAACATAAAGGAAAAGAGATCTCCCAGGTCATTATCATTTATGAAGTTCGGAGCCAAAGATCCTGCCAAGAAAAACACACACGCCCACACATACATATGTGCACACACACACACTCTACAAACCAATGTAATTCATTAGCATAGATACAAAAATCTTCACTACAACTTCACCACGTCAGAGCCAGGTACACAGTAAAAAAGGGTGCACATACCAACTGGAGCTTTTACAGGAATGTAGTAAGCTTAATATTCAAAAAACTAATTAATATACTTTATTATTATTATTTTTTGTAGTTTTGGCAGGGTGGGGCTTGAACCTGCCACCCCTGGTATGTGAGGCCAGCGCCCTACTCCTTGAGCCATGGGTGCTGCCCTTGTTCCATTCAGGTAAAAACCCCATAAGACTATTTCAATGGATTAAGAAAAAGTATTTGGCAAAATTTAGTACCTATAATGTTAAAAATTCTCATTAGTAGAAATAGAAGGAAACTTTCTCAACTGACAAAGGGCATTCCAAACAAAAACAAGAATTTATTCCTGAAATCATACTGAATGGTGAAAACCTGAACATTCCTAGGAACAAAGCAAGGAGATCCATTCTCGTTATTTCTATTCACTATTTTATAGGAGGTCCCAGCCAGTGCAATATTATAAGGAAAATAAATTAAAGACATTCAAAGTGGACAAGAAACCAATTTACTTTACTCAATATCCTTTGAGTATATTGTCTTTATTTATAGATGACATTATGTTTCTATGTATGTATCCTAAGGAATTTCTAAAAACATTACTAGGATAAACAAATTTACCAAGTTCTTTGTAAACAAAGTCAATTTACTGAAAGAAATTTAATGTCTATATAACAACAAAAAAATAGAAAATGAAACCACGAAACAGTGCCATTTACAATAGCACCAAAAAAGTGAAATAATTAAGGATATATCGATTCAGCATAGGTGTATAGTTGTATTATATATAATATGTATAATTTTTAAAATATGTAAATATTTGGGGATATATTTGTACATATATACACACAGGACCTTTCCACTGGAAAATTACTAAATATTCCTGAAAGAAATCAAAAGACCTACATAGTAGAGAGAAATATCACGTCCCCAAACGGAAAGACTCAAGATGTTAATTCTTCCCAACTTGACCAGTAGATTCAATGCAATCCCATTCAAACTCCTAGCATATATTCTTTTAAAAAATAACATACTGATTCTAAAATTTACCTGGAAATGCAAAGAAAAAAAACTAAAACAGACAAAAATTAATGAGAAAAATAAAAAAGAAAGGCAATGTGGGAGACTCACTGCCTTTTCTTTTCAGCACTCAGGATATAACCACAGGATGGTTCAGGTGGAAGGACAGGGAGTAAGTCGTGGACAGGGTAGAGATCTGAGACATGAGTTCATACTTGGGTGGTCAATTAACGCACAATAAAGGTGCCAAGGTAATTTAACGGGGAAATGATAGCCTTTCCAAAATTTTCCAGGAGCAGTGAACACCTATGTTTAAAAAAAAATTATGAACCTTGATTTTTATTTTATACCATATATAAAAATTAACTTGAAATAGATTATAGATTGAAATATAAAAGCTCAAACTATAAACTTTTAAAATAAAATATCGGAGAGATCTTCACGACCTTGAGGTAAGCGAAGATTTCATAGGACATAAAAAGTCCAAAGCATAAAAGAAAGGCTAGTTTCGCCTTCTTTAGGATTTTGTTCAACATTAAAAACTTCTTTCTTTCAAATAAAAACATATTAATAAGAAAGTCAAGTCAAGTCACTGGCTTGTGGAAGATATCCACAGTATGTATGTATTCCTAAACAAGATCTTGAGACTATACATTGAACCGAATAAAAGGAGACACACAGGTGGTGCCCGTAGATCAGTCGCAGGGTGATAGCCACATACATCCAGGGTGGTGGGTTCAAACCCAGTCTGGGTCTGCTAAGCAACGATGAAAACTGCAACAAAGAATAGCCGGGCGTTGTGGCAGGTCCCTGTAGTCCCAGCTACTTGGGAGGCTGAGGCAAGAGAATCGCTTACACCCAAGAGTGTGAGGTTGCTGTGAGCTGTGATGCCACAGCACTCTACCGAGGGTGACACAGTGAGACTCTGCCTCAAAAAAAGAAAAAGAAACACATAACGCAGTATTTAAAATGGGCAAAACACCCAAATGGACATTTCACAAAATAAGATGCATGAGTGGCCAGTGACACAGGAAAAGTAAGGCACACAGCATCCTCTGTCATCAGGAAATACAAATTAAAAGCTGTGAAAAGACATACTCCTTTACGTCTCTGTGATGGCTAACATCAAACTAAAAACACCAAGTGTGCCAGGTATGTGGATTGGCTGCAACGCTCCTACGTTGCTGGTCGTAAGCAACTACTTTGGAAAAGAGTGTTGACAGTTTCATGTGAGGTGAAGGCCACCGGCCACTGCTAGACCTTCACCCCGGAGAAAGGAGTGAGCACGCCCACAGAGACCCGTCTCAGATGGTCACAGCCCTTTGTCATAGTAGCTCAGACCGAGAAGGAGCCAGATGTCCATCACAGGTGAAAGGGTAAGAAGATGCCTCCCACAAGGGAAGATGTTCAACCACAGGAAAGATGCAGACACCACAGCGTGGATGAGCCGAAAAGGGCAGCCAAAAATGAACCGTGAAATCCTAAAGGCAAAACTAGCCTTTACTGACCTGGGCGTATCAGAGCTTGCTTGGGGTAGGGTTGAGGGTGGGGAGGTTGGCTGCAGAGTGGCACAGGCAATGTTGGGGGGTAACGAAAACATTCTGCATTTTGTAGTGATGGCTACACAGGCCTGCCCATTTGTTAAAATATCAAATGTCTACGCTTCAAATGGATAAAATTATTCCTCAGTAAAGCTGACTCTTTGGAGTGGGAAGGTTACTCCAGGGGCAGCCAGCACGGAAGCCTGCAGGGGCACCTGCAACCTGGCCAGGGTATGGTGATGCGAGGTGAAAGGAAAGACCCAGAGGAACCTGCGGACGGGGCAGCGGGGCCAGGACACACAGGCCCTCCGGCGTGGCTAAGACCCAGGTCATATGGTGTGTGCGTTCACTAATGAAGGGTTTTAATCAGGGGACGGACACGTTGCAATTTGCTGTTCATGCTCATGTCTGGAACTCAGGTGCATGATGAATTGTGAGAAGGCCAGACGGGAGACCGGGGGATGCCATTAGGTAGAGAGAAAGCCTAGGAAAGGGAGAACAGCTGAGAGGAAAAAGAGACAGCTCTGGGACTGGATTTGCACAAGGGATTTGGGGAGAGGCAACCCATAAAACAAAAGAATCTGCGCGTAAAAATGTTTTCGAAGGTGAGCTGGCCCTCTAAAAAGGGGCCACATGTCTTGAGCAGACAACTCGTGAAGGAGCACCGCTAGAGAAAAAATTACTCAGGGCTCTTGCTGAGGCACAGAGAGGAAGGCTTTACTCCGGACCCTTGTGATAGGTGCTGGGGCCACTGCAACAGGGTCCCCGTGTCAGCAGGAGAGAGACTGGCTTCCTCCAAACACAGAACAGGCAGGTGGGAATGTATAACCCAGGAGCAGAGTGGGGGTCAGTGGGTGGAAGGCTGCTAAAGGGAACCTCAAGGGTGAGGGGGATTCGGGCTGAACCCACCTAACAGGAATCTTGCTGGGGACAGGCCAGGGTGGCTGGACACCACCTGGGGGAGCCTGGAGGATGAGGGACCCCATCAGGCATCGGAGCTGGACAGATACCCAAGGTGGAGGTCTCGCTGAACTGACTTAGCAGGTTTTTTGCTGAAAGAGGATTTTACAAGGATGCACACAGGAGGGCCAGGGAGAAGGGTCCAAGGCTGGACTACAGGATGGCCAAGCAAAGTATCAAGAAATGGCCATTAAACACATGAAAAATGCCCAATACCACTAACCATCAGAGGAATACAAATGAAGTCCACTGGAATATCGCAGGTCACACGTACATGATTGACAATGTCCACCAGTCTGCTGTCACCTGCAGCTGGCTGCGGGCACAGACAGCAGAAACGGGCACCAATCATTACGGCTGCTGCGCGGAGCAGCTGAGCACTGCCTGCTGAAGTTGGACATGCGCCTTCCCCGGGACACATCAACTTCACTGCCGAGTATGAGCCCCTCTGCCTAAACGCACCGGGACACGTGAACAGGGTTGTCCACAGCAGCTCTGGTCACAGTAGCCCCACGCTGGAAAGGAGCCAGCCCTCCCCACCCTGGTAGGGCAGATTCAGGAACCAGAGTATATTCTGCTGCTGAGATACTCAGGCAGCAACAGAAAATAGTGCAGTGTTTCTGCATACCTGGATGAGCCCCACTGACGTAATGCTGAGGGAAAGGGGGAGACACAAAATGTGATACGATTACATGAAACCCCAACACAGGCCAAGCTAATGCCTGGCGTTTACGGATACACACTTGGGTGGCGCAACTCTGTGGACAGCAACAAAAGCAAGACAACAGTCACCGGAAAAGTCAAGGTTGGGAGACAACCTAAATTAATCAAAAGGGTCGGAGTCTAGTTTACAGAGCATTTCGTTAAGTGTGCAGTTGGGGGAGGAGCCTCCCCGGGAAGTACAGATTCCAAAGATGGTAGTCAGTGTCCCGAGGCGTAGGTGTCTGTGGTCATTTATACAGACAAAGATGAGGAAAGCATAACAGAATTGCAACATCGTCTATGGACGGCTTAATTTATAGTTACAGGGAGCTGATTATAGTTACTGATCTGATTAGTGGCCTCTCCTTTGGGGGAAGGTATATTTACCATTCCTCACTGAAGACATACTGGTCATGGGGTCTGCGGCACAGTCTGGTCTGAGTTCAGCACAGAGCAATCCAGGAGGCAGTTAATCTATACCAGAGATCAGTGGCCGGAGGCAGGAAGGTCTTTCTAACCACTCTGGTCTCCCTCTCCTAGTCATTAACAGAAAAAGAACAAGAAGAAGGACAGTTAATTTATAATCTAAGAGACCGAGTTGCAAACATGCTCTGTGACTCAGTCTCTAGGGATGAACTTCCCTGTTGGCATAATAAATTTAGAGAGTTCTGAAAGTTTCTTTTCTTTTGCATTGGCCATTTACTTCTGTCAAAGGGTCCCCTGGGGTGCCGGCAACATGCCCTGTGTTGTGTTAGATGATGGTTACATGGGTGTATGTTTCAGAACTGTTTATTAATCAGAGTAGTTATAGTTCATGGACCTTTCTTTATGTATATGGAGGAGTTCAGGAAATGCCATCCTAAAAAATGCTACTTGGGTGTGTTGATTACTTTGTTAAAAGCCAACCAGGATCTATTGCTGCTCAGAAAGAAGCCCCACCCTGAGACGGCAGGTGTTGTAGGGGAGAGAGGGTTTAACATTGCAAGGTGGCCGAGCAAGGAGATGGGAGAAGTTTCTCAGGTGCATCCCCTGGGGAAGTTGGGGACCAGGGATTTTGAGAGTAGTTTGGTAGCCAATGGGCTGGCTGATTGGCTGGACATGAATTCATAGGGTTGGGAAGGAGAAATTGTCTTTTTGCACTGAGTTAGTTTCTAAGTAGAGGGTCACAGGACCTGAGTGTGGTTGGTGTCAGTCACTCTAATGTAGATGCACACTTGGGTGGCACAACTCTGTGGGCAGCAACAAAAGCAAGACAACAGTCACCGGAAGATAAGGTAGAGACGGAGGGTCAGTGCAGCCATTTGGACGATCCAAGACCCTGACCACCATGAACACAGAAATCACCAACAAGCTGTTTGCCCTGGACCACTCACGGATGGGTGAATCGCTAAGCTGGTGCCTCACAAACTGTCCGTGCTCACCTTTGTGTGACAGCAGCTTATGAGTAACCTTCATGGCTTGACCACAAGACAGTGCTGGTCTTGGGTACAGTTTTTTTAACATTAAAAAATGTTACATTTGCCCCATCATGGGTCCCCTTCCTGCTCTGGAAATGGCTCCTACTTAGTGGTGAAGGACCTGGTCTCTGTCTCAATAAAAACTTCCTCTAGCTGTTTCAGGAATATGAAGCCCAATGGAGAGAAAGAGCACCCAAACACCACGTTTATAAGAGGAAGGACTTTATTCACCAGCCAGGAGCTTATGGCATAGAAGAATTCTAAATGGCCATGCTCCCCGACTGGCTTGGTCTCTCCCTTTTTATCGACAGTCAAAAAGTTCCACCCCCAAGTACCCTTCTCATTGCCCAGTTTGAATCAAGCAGGAGATGCTATTTCAGCACCTCCAGAACTACAGGATTTCACAGAACTTGGAAATTTCCAAGTTCTAGGAAGTTAAGTTTACAAATTCCCAAGAGGTGAGTCACCATGGAGAGGGCCCTGCAGGTGTATCCTGTGGTCTCTTTGAGAAGACCTGTTCTCCCAGACCTAACCCTTCTCGGGTATCCTCTCTCATAGCTAGTTGGCTCTGTCAAATCCATCCTACATGAAGCCAGGAACCCACTTGGTGGGTTCAGGGGCCTTCCTTTCTTCATGGGACATCCCCTGTGTTAGGTCCACCCGAATGTATCATAGAATCTGGACAAAAACTCAAACACCAGTTTTAGATTTTGCAATGGTGATGTTACCTGCAGAAGTGATGAGGGAAGTTACCCATCTCATGACAGCCAGAGATGCAGGATCCTAGGCAGTGAACGCAGATAGGAAGCCATGAGATGACGATTAGCTCCCAGTGTGCCTGCACCTCACCTTATAGACTCAGACTTCTCATTGTGGCTCCCACCCTGTGGCCCCTCATCAGTTTCATAAAGTGGGGCTTCAACTTCAAACAGAAGGCACTTGGGGAACAGCAAATACGAGAAGGGGCCTTCTTTGAACTTCGCTTTAGCCTAAAGACTGTGTCCTCCAAAGGAATTCAATTGTCCTGAATTGTCTCCCCAGAATCTCATTAGCCAGGATAGATTAACTCTGATCACAGGAGAGAACTGGAGTTTGTACCACTCCCTGGCAGACCCATCCTTCTGAGGGCTGCTTTGAGAAAACTTTTATTACCCTCCCGGACAGATTTTTTTATCTACATAACAAGACAACCTTTATTCAACCACCAATCCCTCCCTCACCCCCCAGAGCCTCTGTTCCTTCCTGGACCTCAGATGCTTTACAAGGTTTTATCATCTGACCCTTCTTAACATCAAACATGTTTTGAGACTCCTGTGCACATGTACACAATAAATGATTTTTATTTGGTTAATCTATCTTATGTCAACTTATTTCATGGCCCAGCCAAAGGCGCTGGAAGGGTGGTGGTGTGAAGGCATTTTCTGCTCCCCTACACATATTGTTGGGGGTCCCAGTTCTTGGAACCCAGTTGACCTGGGTTCAAGCAGGGATGAAACAAAGTGATAGTGGGTAGAAATTGAAAGCGACCCTGGAGCAGCACAGGCTGCAGGAATAGAAGGCAAAAATAACCACACACGGGATTTAGTGCAGCTAGGGAAAATTTCATTTAAGAGTAAAGAGAAAGGTTAGAGCACTTCAGAGAGAGTTGGGAGAGAATCCCCCTCAGGAGTGAGAAGAGAGGGATGCAGAGACAGTTAGAGAGCCAGACTAACTCCATTTTGTTGTTCACTGTACAAGCCTGCCCAAACCCCATTCCTAGCTGTTTACTGCATTCCTTAACCTCTAGCTTACAGGGCCGCACCCTGCAGCTCTGCCATTCCATTCCTAGTAACTCAACTG
>CAUYQV010143861.1:0-14065 GCA_963574575.1 Galagoides demidoff
AGTCTCCTGCCTCCGCCTCCCAAGTAGCTGGGACCACAGGCGCCTGCCACAACACCCGGCCATTTTTTGGTTGCAGCCATCATTGTTGTTTGGCAGGCCAGGGCTGGGGATTCGAACCCGCCACCTTAGGTGTATGTGGCTGGCGCCTTAGCCGATTGAGCCACAGGTGCTGAGCCTACACCAGCCTTTTATTGAGCCAGAACAACACAGGTGAGGGGAGTAATTAACAATGACTACGTGGGGCTCCTCCCACAAGGAACTCCTGTGGAGGAATGGCCCCAGGTCCACGCCTCAGCGGCAGATCATCTTGCTCAGATGTTGGCATCTCCTACAGACTTGATACTGAAAAACTTCCCTCCAAAAGTCCCCATAAGTCAAAGATTTTTATTCCTAAGCCCTGAAGAAAGTAGAAAGTGAGATCGAGGAGTATAGAAGCAGGTGAGTATTTAACAATTAAATTACTATGTAGGTCAATGCTATTCTTATTATGACTGTGGTTAAAGTGGTTAGTGGCTACACTAACTGGTGTCAGTGCCTAAAAATACAAGTTGTTGTTGCATATCCCCTCTCCCCCCCACACACATAACATTCAGATATCAGCATCACAAGATCACCAATTGTTGGCATCAGGAAATTATCACTATTCATTTTATATAAGTACCAGGTAGGCAGATTGTAGTGACAAAATCTAACCACAGTGATAACTTTGTTCAAGGTCATGCTTTAGAGTTTGACTTTTCAGAAAATGTAGGCAGTCTGTTAGCAAACCAAATGGTTGTATATTTAGAATAACCATTAATAAATATTGAACATTGTTACTAAAATGCTAATAATTAATTTGGCTTTAAAATGGAGTTTAGATTGTACTACATTAAATTTGTATAATTTACTATATTAATGAACAGTAACTTCAGTTAATACTATGTCCCACAATTTTGAAAAGAAAAAGAACTCTATTTTTAGGTTCTAAAATATATTACATTAATTGTCATTTAAGCTAAAAACATTACTTAAAGGTTAAAAGCTTGTTTTTATTTTTGTAAAATGTCAGCAGAATAATCATGGTAATCTTTGTCACAGTCTAAAAATTCATGGTAGAAACACCTTGGGTTAGTTTCGTAATAAATACATTAGGATTAGACTCTGACCATAGGAGTTTTAATTTGGACCAATCTCTTCACCTCCCTGAACCAGAGTGGTCTCATTTACAAAATGAAGGCTTTTATCTATGCTAAGAATTCACTCATAAAAAAAGTCAGCAGTTTACCTTTCACAGAGGGAAATTAAATATTTCTAATAGGAATTAATAACTTTTTACCCATTTGTTAATCTAACAAAATTAAAAAATGTAGATTTTTATCTGGCAAAATTTAATCAAAACTTTTAGTTTTCCAGTATTGATTAATTATTACACAGTGGGTGGGTATAGTTACCAGAATTAGAGAAGGTGAGTTAGTAAAGATCCTATTCTTTGAGAAAATTATTATAGTAGAGGAGTTGCACACATAAATTAGTCATTTAAACCAGTCATAGTGAATCCAGCATAGACTGAGATCGGTGAATAGGTGAATAGATATGTAATGGACAGATTGTTCTATTGAATCTTGTTCTATGTTCTTCATATACCTTGGAAAAGGGCTATTTCAGGCAGTGAAAATCTAAGCTCATTAAAATGTAAACATCAGAATGCAAAGTTCTTTTATGGCTCTTATTAACATGTATGATGTCTTTTATCTGTACTTTAAAACTTTGTTCTTTAGTCTTCAAACTTTCAACAATCTTCTTTTATCTTAGGGTTTAAGTTTTAAAACCGAAACTTTGGCAGCTAAATGTTCCTCCTTTAATTGAATCTATACCTATCCCTGAACACACTGTAATAATGAAAGCACATAATTATAATGTATGTTATAATATATACATCAATAAAAGAAGTTTTTCTTATCTTTGAAAGTAGTGTTTTTATGATTTAATTTGTTATTGTGTTTATTCCGGATTTGCAGTATGATTTACTCATTATTCTCTAAATGAGGCACCAAATAAATACATTCATTTCAAGAAAATACATCATTAGTCTTCTGTAGACATTTGCAAATGGTTAATTTTTTTTTTTTTTTGCAGTTTTTTTTTTGGCTGGGGCTGGGTTTGAATCCACCACCTCTGGCATATGGGGCCAGCACCCTACTCCTTTGAGCCACAGACACCACCTGCAAATGGTTAATTTTATAGTCAACGTAGTTGGTTTATGAGGGGCCCAGATACTTGGTCTGACATTATTCCTGGTATTTGTGAGAGAGTATTTTGGGATGAGATTAATATTTATCTCAGTGGACTTTGAATAAAGTCATTGCTCTTCATATTACAGGTCATCCAATTAGTTGAAATCCTGAATAAAACGAAAAGACAAACTTTCTCTGAGCAAGAGAGAATTCTCTAGCAGATTGCCTTTGGACATTCTCCACAAAATTGGCTCTTCATAGTTCTATAAATTTCAGTTGGTACTCAAATTGAAATATCAGCTGTCTAGTGTGTCCAGGCTACCAATTAACCCTGAGGATTTTAGACTTAACAGAATTCATATATATATGTGTGTGTGTGTGTGTATATGTATATATATAATAGATATATGCTTTATATGTGTGTGTGTGTATGAGAGAGAGAGAAAGAGAGTTTATTGTGTGCATATGTATAATCATTTTTTCCTATTAGTTCTATATTTCTATAAATCCTTGGTTAATCTATTTTGGTGAAGAGTTATAGTGGAACAGAATCTTAAGGATAAATTTTCTGAATTTGGTTGCTGGTTTTTGGAATTGGCTCTTTAATTTGTTTAGATTTAAATAGACTAACACCTCTACAATAGTGGAGAGAGCATTGAGTACAGAATAAGCAAACAATAGCATGACAGAAAATATTGTCATTGAATACTTTAAATCAAACACTTATGAAAAGCAAGGGCTGCAGTTTCATTTATAATCTTTAGTGGGGAAGATCTACTTCCAACTTCACTCCCATGGTTGTTAAGATGATTCAGTTTATGGTATCATGGATCAAGCTTTGTAACATTCTATTGACCCTTAGACAATACAGATTTGAGCTCCTTAGATCTCCTAATATGTGGATTTTCTACCACCTCTGCCACCCCTGAGAGAGCAAGACTAATTCCTCTTCTTCCTCCTCCTCTTCATACTTGTAAAGATGACAAGGATGAAGACATTTGTGATGATCCACTTCCACTTATATAGGCAGTGCTCGGCTTACAGACAGCCTGACTTACAGCATTCCATATTTACACATAGGCTCTCAAGAATATCTATAAGGATAATTTATAATTAAATAATCAATTAATAATTTGGGAACTTGTTTCTTCCATGCATGTGAACAAATCTGCATGGCTTAAGCAGTTTTTTGGCTCAGCATTCCATTAGTGGCCATGCTCATGTGTAGGTAGAGAAGCAGCTGTCAGAACACAGGGAGACAAAGTAGTAGACGGTGCAGAACCAAGAAAGTTTATGACAAAATAGTTAGCTGAAGCCTCTCACCTCACTGAAGTGGGATTTGCTAAGCATGAGGAACAAGATCCTAACCCTGAGCAGTTTGCAAAGGACACTGTGCAGTTAGAGAAAACATCAGCTGCTAGACCGTTTATGAAGAAAAAAGAAGAGCCAATTCCAAAAATCAATGATCAAATTCAGAAAATTCATCCTTAAGATTCTGTTTTACTACAACTCTTCACCAAAATAGATTAGCCAAGGTTTTATAGAAATACAGAACTAATAGGAAAAAATTGATTATGCAGATACATACAATATACTCTCTCTCTCACACGCACACACATATATAAAGCATATGTCTACTATATATGCATATAACACACACACACAAACATACATATACATGTATGTTTCTAAGAAACAACTTCTGTGGTAAGTTCCTCTCCAACAACGGAATCAAATTCTGACTCTCCAGCACCCATTCCACCCTCTTCAGCAGCATCTCCATCATCATCTTCGGATTAATGCTAGTCTACCTACTTGCCTCAAAAGTGCCCCTTCAGTAAGCTAGATAATGATGTGGCATTAGGTGAGGGTTAAAAGTTAATATTCTTCTGTGAAATTTTTCCTATATCCTACCTAAAGGTATGAATTTGTTTTTAAGTTCTGTTTGTTTGAATTAAAGGAAAGAACACAATAGTTTCTACAACTTATTATCATAGTATGGTGTATTATTATTCTTACACTATTTCACTGTATTGTTATTATTACCACATAAAAGCCATTGTGGTAGTGTTAGTATTATGATTACCATAACGAATTGTTCTTCAGGGAGCCAAGTTACATACAAATCTGACCTAAAGACATTCTCAGGAATGTATGTTGTTTATAACCTAGGGTCCATCTGTATATTTTCTCTTCCTTAAGATTTTCTTAATAACATTTTCTTTTCTCCAGAATACCTTATTGTAAAAGTATTGTATATAATCCACACAACTTAAAAAGTATGTACTAATTGTGTTACTGGGAAGACCTCTGGTCAACAGTAGGTTATTAGCAGGTTTTTTTGGAAGTCAGAACTTCTAAAGAAATTTTCAACTGAGCAGGTGATTGGCACTCTTGCCCTCTTTGTAGGTCAAGGGGCTACGGTTTTTATTGTCCCTGTCCGTTCGTTAATTTTGCGTTTAGTTTTTTCCTAGTCCATTGATGTACATAGTTAGGATGTTATTTGTGTTGTCTCTTCTTTTTTAATGAAAGCATTTATCATTGCAAAATTTCCTCTTAGTATGTTTGTTAGTGTTCCATTAGTTTTAGTATGGGGATTTTCATTGTTATCATGAGATTTTTTTAAAGTTACTTTTTGATTTTTCTTTTGACTTGGTGGTTGTTCAAGAGTGTATTATTTGGTTTTCACATTATTTTCTTAATGTTAATGATTTCTGTTTTATTCTATTGTTGTTATAAACACTATTTGATGTGATTTTGTCTTCTTCATATGTTGAGGTTTGTTTTGGAACCGAGAATATGATCTATCCTTGAGAATGTTCTTTGTGTACCTCAAAAGAATGGATATTCTTCTGTTGTTCTATAATATATTCTGTATATGTCTGTGAAGTCCTTTGGGTCTACAGTGTTATACAAATCTGCTTTTTACTGATGTTCTGTCTAGATGCTCTATCTGTTATTGAAAATAGGGTAAAATTGTATTTTTTGACATTTATTTCATGTCTTCATTTTTTTTTTCATTTCATAGACTAAGTATACATTGTAGGCAAATTCTGTTATGTGATTTTTTTATGAATTATGTTTTTCAGAAGAATTTTGAATAATTAGTAGGCACTTAATAAATACTGTGATACTTCAAGAAACTCCCCTCAGACTAAGAATTTAAAAACTAAATGAATCTACTTCCAATTCTTCATCATTAACATGTACTCATTTCTACTCTATTCCCCAAGAATTTTACATTTGCGTGTGTGTGCAGTGTTTGTACGTATGGTGGAGGGAAAAATGTCATTATTCAATTTTTTAAAGTTAATTTGCCTTTTTATACAAAAATAAACTCTTCTGTATTTATTTTACGTGGTTCATTGTTGCCTAAATAGACTAGACACTACTTCTAAATAAACATTATTTTGTTATTGCTATCTAAACTGTGTACTTCAGAATAATGTTTAGCTGCTAATAATCAATTGTAAATATGTATAATTTGTCACAAAAATCACATTGAATGTAAAACTAGATAATTAATACACATGGCAACATTATTTCCGCTAACTTATTATGAACACTGATATCTAACAATTTTATAGGAGGAAAGGGTGTGTGTGTGTCGTCTGTCTGTCTGGATTTCAGGGGCATATTGAAGAAGGCAAAAATGGTGGGTCAAAGGAAAATGAAAATCATACTTTGAGACGTTATGTTAAACTTTATACAAAAAAAGGCATGAGTAGGGATATCCAAAGGTATATAATTAGCAATATTTTAGGTTCTAAGCAGTGCATATCAGGTGGTTGGTATTCAAAATAAATATTTAAATAAAATAATGCATATTTTTTAAAAAATCCCAAAAGAGAATCCTCTTATATTGTTGCTTTCTACAAATGTGCAGATAGTGTTGTTATATGAAGTAATAACTGGATCTTTCATTACAAAGATAATTATGCCATAGAATTGGTTTTCTCCATAACTTATCATTGTCCTTATGGTAATGATTTATATTTTTATATGCTTTTATGTAAAATATCAGAGAATCTAGCAATTAATTCATCTCTTTGTTATATTTTTTCCATGAATATTTAGCATGTGTAGAAAAGAAGGAAGAGGCAAATACATCTGATAGATACTCAAATGTAAATCAAGCTGCTCTGTGAGGTTATCAGCACCTCCAAATTATCTAGTAGTCCCAAACAAATAGCTTTTGCTTTGATTATGTAGGTAGGCAGACATGAAATAATGTGTTCTTATTGTTCAGAAGAGTATATTCTTCAACGTATATTATTGTTTATCTGCTGAATAAAATAAACGCTTATAGAACACTTATAGAATTAAAGTAAAATCTTATTTTGTTTAAAAGATTCTTTTTTCTTTCAAAGACAATGGCGTTGCCAAGGCGTGGAGTAAGAACTGTTAAATGAGGCATTCCATAGGCAAACCCTTCTCAGAAGTTAATGCTTATAATTATAGCATATAGAATCATAGAATATTAAAGTTAGAGGTGCACTAGGATTATTCTAATCCAAACCCTTTAAAATGATTCAAAAGCTTTTTTATAAAGGATGCTTGAGTAACATCTAAGGTTTTCTATTTACTGGGAGGCTTCTTTAACATAACTATGAGTTT
Organism: Galagoides demidoff; assembly: GCA_963574575.1. NCBI lineage: Eukaryota > Metazoa > Chordata > Mammalia > Primates > Galagidae > Galagoides > Galagoides demidoff. Next base: position 6,834 of record CAUYQV010143861.1, read on the forward strand.
TTTTTCCAAATTACTACATTTACTACTCACAACTGCAAATTACTTATATAGAAATATTTGAGAAAATGGTAGAATAATAAATATTGGCTGCTGAAAATAGTCTATGAACTATGGGAGTCTTATGGAAAAGAAACAGTAATTTAGAAGTACCCAAACCCCCCAGGCTTCATAAATTGTACTTACTCCCAAATCCAGGAAGAACCATAGTGCATAAGACTCAGCTTGCCTTGCAATCATGATCACACCGTATCAAAGTCAATTCCCTGGTGTTGAAGGGTACTATGGTTATATATAATATTACCACTGGGAAAATCAAGATAAAGGGAACACAGGACATCTCTGTAGTATTGTTGCAACTTCCTATGAATGTATAACTCTTATAAAATAAAAATAGCTTTTCTAAAAATAAAAAAAAAAAATAACCCAGCAAAAATAAAGCAATTTCATTAATTAGTGGGAAGAGTTTTATCACCATCAAGGAAAATCAAGGTTGAAGGTAATTTATCATAGTTGTAATATTTCCTTGGAATGTTTCTCCTAAATTCAAATTCTAGTTTACCAACAGCATCAACTATAAGCAGGAAGAACCATGAATCTTAATATTTAGGATTAAGATATGAATGCAATTTGTAAATTATAAAATGTTTCCAAATAGCATTATTTAGCCTACTAATGGCATAAGTAGGCAGACCCGAAGTTTAAGTAGGAGCGTAGGAGATTGTTTCCTAGACTTGGTGTAGGAGGGAATTTCAGATGGTGGAGGCAGCCGCTATAAAAGAGACTGAGGATACACTGTGAACCACAAATGGCTCAGCACTCTGCACCTCCAAGTGTGCATAGACTAAACTGAGAAAAGAGACAGAATTGGCTGCAGAGAGTGTTGGATTCATCATCAAAAGCTGTCAGTATTTTAACATAATCTCAACCCATTTAAGGTTTAAAATAATCTCTTAACTCACAGGCTTAAACTTTACATATCACTCCCATGAACTGCTGGGAGAATGAAGTTTTCTTTCTTGTTCTTTGTTTAAGTAAATAGGAAACATGAATAACAGACAATAGTATTTCTTATAATGCACACTGAAAAGTTATGCTTCTAGAGATTTACCTGGAAGGAAACCAGAGCAAGTAACTTTTTAATATAATCTAAAACACAGAAAAGTGTATGAATCCTTATATGGAATGGAACATTATTTATCATAACAAAGAAAACTTAAATGTCAATAATACGGTTGGTTGTAAGCTGAATAATGGCCCTCAAATACATACAGAGGGTGCCAAAAAAAATGTATACCCATTAAGAAAACAAAGAACTATATTAGAATTGTAATACTCAAATTATATTTGACTTCTGCAATTACAAAAGATGGTCAACATGACTTGCATTTATCTTTTGTTATTGGTATATATTGAGTATTACAATTTTAATATAGATTTTTCCTTTCTTAAAATGTGTATACATTTTTGGCACCTTACATATGTAAATGTCCTGATCCCTAAAACTGTTAATAGAACACTTTACATGGTAAAAGGAATTTTATAGAAATTAAATTAAGTTCTTGCACTGGGGAATATATTGTAGATTATCTGTACTGATGGGCCTGATGTAATCACAAGTGTCATTAAGAAAAGGAGGCAGAAAACTAGAGAGAATTGAAAATGCTGGCTTTGAAGATGATGAGGCTGTCTCTAGAAACTGGAAATGCAAGGAAACAGATTTTCCTAAACAGCCTCCAAAAAGAATGCCATGGTGCAATCACATTTGGGAACTTTGACTATAAGATATTTATATTGCTTTAAGTCACTATGATTTTGATAACTTGTTGAAAGTTATTAAGTTTTTGTGGTCATGATAAATGTTAATGGGACCTTCTTTAATTATATGATACTATGTTTATATTATAAAGCTAAATGAAAAATAAATTATTCTAAATGTTTACTAAACCTATGTTAATAGTAAATATTATAGATGTTCTGCAAACCTGAAAACTTACTATGATATTGTCTTTATAATTAAGAGGGTGAATAATAAACATTTAAAATTTCTTCATTATATCTTCATTTTTTTCTATTTATATTAAGTATTTATTAAAAATAAAAGTAAATAATATATCTATATTTAATAATTCAGTATATAAAGAATAGCTTCTTAAAACACTTAGGAAGAGACCAAAGGAAGACTGACTAAAGGTATTTGATAGGCCCATTTGCAATTTGGTTATTTATCAGTTAAGCCTTTTCCAACTCCTTTCTAATGAGATCATTTAAGTAGCTGTCATGGTTGGACGTTTGTCCCCTCCAAACCTCTACCACAAGTAGAACCAGCCTAAGGCCCTTAACAGATGAAGATGCCCAATATTGAACTTTCTAGCCATCAAAATTGTAAGGCAAATAAAACTTCATCCCTTTATAAATTACCCAGCCTGGGGTATTCCTTTACAAAACACAGTGTGGACTAAAACAGCCCCTGACTACTTCAATTAAATAAGCAGAATCAAACTTAATTATTGAAATTTGAGGTACTAGGAAAGCTTTTTTTTTTTTTGGTTATTTTGGTTTGGTTTGATTTTTTAAATTTAATATTGGTACATTTCAATTCTACTGTGATTACATACTATTTATTTTCTACCAAATAAATCATCTACTTACTATAATGTATATTTAATGATTGTTCAGAAATGGAAGTTAGAGGGGCAGCGCCTGTAGGTCAAAGGAGCAGGGCACCGGCCCCAAGTACTGGAGGTGGTGGATTCAAACCCGAACCTGGCCAAAAACTGCAAAAAGAAATGGGGCAGTGCCTGTAGCTCAAAGGAGTAGGGTCTCAGCCCCCTATGCTGGAGGTGGTGGGTTCAAACCCAGACCCAGCCAAAAACTGCAAAAATAAAAGAGAGAAAATAAAAGAAAAGAAACGGAAGCTAGAAACTGTAGCATTCTGACACTTATGAAAAATGAAGATACTGAGATTTGAGAGATTAATTTACTTTCTTATTAGGAAGCTGAATATCATAAGATCTCCTTACTCTTGGAATAACACCCGGTGATGAGAAGGTAGACAGCAAGAGATGTTACTGCAGTACGGTCCAGGCTGAAACAGCAGTTTGTGCACCTTACCTTAAGCAAGGCTTCTGGGAGAGGTTCTGAAGGAATCTTGTCTTATTGGCTTTACACAGGTTAACTTATCTTAAGGGGTTATCATGGCACTGGCAGATTCACTGAGTGGCAATGTTTTGTTAATGGAGACTCCAGGCTGTCTGATTTTTACCAAAACTGACTAAAGCCAGAGGTGATCAAGCTTTTTGTTTTTTGTTCTCTGATGCACATTGGAAAAAAAAGATTTGCCTTGGGCCACACATTTCACAAAATCTGCATGCAACCCGGGAGCCACAAGTAGGATATCCTTAGTGCTGGATGTTTCGGCAAAAATATTTAGACACATTATACTGCTAGGCATTATAATCCACTTATTCACTAAATGGAATTTTTAAATAAATGAATGAAAGAGAAATAAATAACAACATGTTTTACTTACGATTCAAAAAATTTTTACTTCATAAACTTATTGAAAATATGTTGCATATTTTACTCTGGTAATTTGTTACTATGTAGATTGGTCATTTTAAAAATTTAAATATCATACTGTACTGAAAACAAAACTAATCCTGGGTTAATTTTAAAATTCTTTTCCCACTACTAAAATATTATATGAATTTTACAGGGGTGGTACCTGTGGCTCAAAGGAGTATGGCGCTGGCCCCATATACCGGAGGTGGTGGGTTCAAACCCTGCCCCAGCGAAAAACTGCAAAAAAAAAAAAAAAAAAAATCACAAGTAATTTAGAAAGGTAAAAATAAATATGCTTCTAGTTCAACATCAATTTGGGGATTTTTAATCTTTTGTCCAAATAAAAATAGAATTGTTGTTAAAATTAATAATTAAATTTTGGCATATTACAGGTATAAATAATAGTTTCAAGATTAAGATTAATATATATATACATCTATATTTTGTCAAACATGTCTTTTTCGAGCACTATTTATGTTTTGTAAAAATTAGGCCAATTTTATGGCTTAGCACCCATAGCTTGGTGGTTAAGGCACCAGCCACACACACTGGGGCTGGTGGGTTCGAACCTAGCCCAGGCCTGCTAAACACCAATCACAATTGTAACAACAACAACAAAATAATCTGGGCTTTGTGGCAGGCGCTTGTAGTCCCACCTACTTGGGAGGCTGAGGCAAGAGAATCGCTTAAGCCCAAGAGTTTGAGGTTGCTGTGAGCTGTAACACCATGATACTTTACTGAGGGTGACATAGTGAGACTCTGTCTCAAAAAGAAAAACAAAAAATTAGGCCAGTTTTAAAATCCATGATATTTCACATAAAATATAGTTGGAATTGGGATTTCTGGCAATATATGAGTCACAATGAAAGATGTCTATCATCAGAATAACATAAAGAATATTTTGTGTTGAAAAACATATACACTCATGCACACACTGAAATTTCCCTCAAAACCCATTACTTATACTACGCTCATAAATATACACACATACAGACAATTATCTACGTGATCCTTGTAGACATGCACTTTATGGCTGTTTATGTGTAGCATCCTAAATGCTCACACTGAACAGGGATATAAAAGTGAAGGGGAGTTTGCACAGAGGACATATCAAGTTCAAAATGAAAACTTAAAATGTTTTTTAGATTTGTAAGTATTACTCTTCATTTGTCAGGAAACATAAGACAAGGATTTGATATTTGCAGAGAGCTGACACAGTGTCTCTCAACTGGGCGTAGAAAAGTTCTGTCAACAAGAAGCTAGACTATTATTTGTATCTTTCTTTATTCTTTTTAGTTTAATCAAGAGTTGACATTGCCTTCAGATTCTGACCTTTCAATTCACCAAATAGGCAGGCATAGGTCAACTGCAGGGACTTATGGGGATATCTTTTATAAATGGCCATTTGTGGTACAAAATACTGAAGTAGTAAGCTAAAAAGCTGCGGCTTTTCTCAATTGTATATATAATAACACACATAACCAGCATACAATAGTCAATAATTTACAACCATAAAAGCCATAAAAATCTATAAAGGTGACAATTTCTTAACTGCAAAGAAAAGTTCACTACATGTATACTGGGAAAACTGCCGAAGTGTCAAAGATTTGGAGAAACAACTGCATGCTTTTATTTTAAAGTAAAGGAGAGAGCCTTTGGACTAAGTCTTTAGGGTGGTGGGTACATTTCTGCACAGTGGAGTTTGTTAGACAAGCTTCATTGATTATAATTTAAGTTAGAACGTTATTATAGGGTATAGTATATATTAATAAAAATTGTATCTTCAAACTAACAAAGGAGTATTATATAAGGTAAGTGTTTATACTTCCTAAGTAAAACACTGGCATCTTTATTTTTAGTTAGTTTCCACAGAATATCTCACTTTATGAAATTCTCAGAAATTTAAAGAAAAATTAGATAGAAATGTCTTTTTTTTTGGAAATGCACTTTCCAAAAACATCATTATAAAAATTATTCAAAGTTATTTAAAAGAGGAAAGGAAATTACTGAGTGTTCTTTCAGGAAGGTGCTGGGATTGACTTCCTATAGTCCACACTACAGCACGATTCTCTAGAGTCAGCTGTTAGCGCCTAGCTTCTTATTTAGGAGAGAGTCAAATAATTTTCTCCAGTGGAACAGATAATTCCAATGGTTATGGATTACATTCTTTTGGATTGGTTATGTTCATATGTTCAGTTTTATAATCATAACAACAATCATGTCCTAAGGGCGCCTATAAATAGTTCATTTATCAACATTTTAAATATTTGGAACATCATAAAAATTGCACCATTAATGCAATGGGTTGTGGTTAGCATGTGGCCCTCTATATGTACAAGATTCTCACTTTCCACTGGGGACCAGCCCCAAACTAGACCCTGAGTTCCCTCCTGATGGCCAGCGGACATGAGAGAATGAGGGAAAAATGAGAAGTTAGAACGTGAAGAGAAAGTTTTCTAAAAAGCAGCTGGGTCAGGGGTCTGACCACCTTCAACCCGTAAGGTCCCTGAAACAGCCCCTTAGTCCAGGGTAGCTCTGTTTTTATTGCATGCACCATGTTTTAATCATCAATTTAATGGGGAAGGCTAAACTCTTATGTCAGGGTTCTTGCTGGGCTTGCATTTTCTAACCAAACTATTTCTTTAACTAACTATGTTAGACTGATTTTCCTCTTACTACTATTGCTCTAAGTTATTTAGGATCTTAACACAAACAAAATGGGACAGGGAACACAGTCCAGGAGCAGGATGTCAAAGCAGACCCCAATTAGGCCAAGCACACCTCAGGAGTGGTAATTAACACTCAGGAAGCCTTATTATACTAACTGGTGCTTCTGACCATACTGAGGTGACAGAAGAAAGGAGATACTTTTCTCCTTACTTTGTCCTTACAGACTTTTGCTCTCTTAATAAGGTTTAGACATTGTGCATTTCCTAACTCCCATAAAGCATCAACTCTCCCTGAGAGGGCAGCCCCACCTAGGCAAACCCTGAGTCATACTGGGGGAGGAGTGAAGTTCCAGCAAGATAGTCTCTCGTCTTAAAGGTCCAGGCTTCCAGCCAATGCATTTTGCACCAGATTTTAGGTTTCCACTTCTCTGCTGTCTCTGTTTCCTTTTGCCCATCATCTGCAATCATTTTCTTAATTCAATTCCTAACCTACTTACAACAAACAATTGAATATTGGTTTTAAGCTTACTACCTCATTATTTCTAGTAATGCAAGCATATCAAGATATGTCTCTTTCTTAAGTACCCATATGTCCACTCTCACCTTTCAGAAGTTTATAAATTAAAGATTTATATTTATATAGAAATAGCAGTATATCAGCTTGTGATACTAAAATTTAGGACCTCAAGGATCTTTGAAGATCTTTTGTAGCTTTTGAAAAACTTTCACTTCTCAGGGTTCTTGTTATCTAAATCATAAAATGAAAAGACTGACCTGTCATGTATCTGCCTTCCTCCTAAAATGTTACAATATTTCGATTCTAAGTGCTGTATTTGAATGAGGTTGTTCTTACTAAGAGTAAAATGTCTTAATACAATAATTAAGTAAATAAGATAGGTATATATTAACCAGTGTGATGTAAGCGTTTCTAATTCTATATGAAATCAGCACGTTTTATCCCATAAATGCATTAATGTATACATGATCTATGTGTTCATGATT
>CAUYQV010143865.1:0-16230 GCA_963574575.1 Galagoides demidoff
GCCTGTGGTCCCAGCTACTTGGGAGGCAGAGGCAGGAAACTCGCTTGAGCCCAGGAGTTGGAGGTTGCTATGAGCTGTGATGCCATGGCACTCTACCCAGGGGGATAGCTTGAGGCTCCGTCTCAAAAAAAAAAAAAAAAACAAAATTAGCCATCCGGGCATAGCATATTCATTAATTACTGCCAGATAAGCAGAATTATAAATGTAGGCACTGCCCAGGAAAACAACCTCAAAAAGGATTGATTCTGGCTGATTAAACTGTGGCTGGGGAGTGATGGGACTTCTGACAACTCAGTTTATATTACAAGCTCATTTGTAAATTTACTTTTTTTGCACACGTTTACAAAAAAAGTTAAAAAATAAATTTAAAAATTAAATTTAAAAATTTAAATTTACAAGTAAACATGTGCATCATTTAATTTTTTAATTTTTTATTAAATGCATAAAAAGCTATATTTTCCATAGCCACAATCTCTTTATTAAAACTAAATTTTTATTTTCTATTTCTCCCTTCTGTAATCTCAGTAAGCTTTTTTGAATTTAATATTATGGGTATGTGCATGAGCACCTGCGATCCCTACTGTTGTGTTCAAATGTCCAGACAAATATTTATTTTTAAAAGTAGAAGAATCCACTACAGAGTGGGCAGCTGGAAAATTGTCCTTCCTTTTCCCTGTGTCTCTGTGCCTTCTTATCAGTCCATGCCCTGTAGAAATAACTTCTGAGGATCCAGTGATCTTAAAACCTGAGGATCACATTTCAGCATTCTTTGGAACTGCTGGAAGCCAGCATCTCTCACTCACTCTGAAGAATTCAGACTCTCTTTAGTCCTTAAAAAAATAAATAAAGTCAATATCATGGAAATGTGATTGGGGACTATAGAAGCCACACTTGGAGGAGAAGGGGCTGAACAGAAGGGTGAATGGTGGCCGACAGGATACCACATTCAGTGTGTTGCAATTAGCTGTTCCTTTTATAAAGACTTTGGTGCAGAATGGGAGTTCATAGGTATTGAGACATTCTGTATAAAGTTCTCCAAGTGACAATTCTCTTCTCATTTTATAGTAAAAGAGACTGACTTGTCCATAGCACAAAGTAAAACGCACATGATCAATATCTCCAGAAAATATAGACAATCCTACAAGGCTATAAAATTCTCATCCCGCTAAGCAAAGCACCCAGGGGAGGTGAGTTTACTGTTGTATTCTCTTTCCTCATAGAAGAATGAAATTAACTCCCCTACCACCTGTTCTGCTGAGATAGAGATATATAAAAATCAAAAGATGGGAGTTGGATCACTTTCTATGGCACCACAGCATTCTCTACAGCAGAACCTCATCTAATCCCTTCAACAATCCAGCCGGGCTTTTATCATTATCCCTCCTTTCTACAGATAAGCAAACTGGAGTTCAGCAAAGGTTAAGGACATTTCCAAATACACAAAGCTACCGACCCTGCTGCCAGGTGATTTTCTTCTTTGGGAGCAGTGGCACTATTCAGCTGTGTGCTCCAAGAGTTTGTTACCTTGTGCTGTTACATTTTTATATTTGGATATATTATTCAGGAGAAAGGAATAACAGCCACTGGGTAACCACCTCAAATAGAAGAAAGAGAGGGGAGGCAAGAACTCCTCAGTTCCCTTGAGAAGCCCCAGTGGAAAACCGTAGTACCAACTACCATGCAAGTTCCCGTCAGCTTTCTAAGCACTTTCCTAGTGCCAGGTCGGGTAATACAAAGTGAAAATGAGACAGTCCCTGCCCCAGAGCTCTGCTTGTACCTGGAGGAATCAGAGAATAGAAAAACAACTGGCACACAAGCCACAGTTCTTTTCCTTGCCTAACAAGATATGGGGTGAATGGGAGGGCACTGACTCACAGCACAGTGGGATCCACCGCACATCTAAAGACAATTTATTTATTCTTATCTGAACCTGGACACAGAGTACAACCTCTCAAGATCATGTGTTTGAGCAACATCACTTTGGGGAATACTTGTTATAAAGTCAAATTTGGCAAAGTTTAAGGCTTTAACTAAAATGGAAATAAGATTTTCAAAAGTAAAATTACTTTGCCAAGAATGGTTAGGTTTTAATTTTTTTTTCTTCCATGCAGCCAAATTGCTATTCAGCCCTGAGCCACAGAGAAATTTTTACACTAAGGAACACCACGATTATCACAGTTTATTTAGCATTTGCTGTATACTAGAGAGACCCTGCACTAAGAAATTTTAATTTCCAATATCTTGAACAAAGCTAGGAGAAATGCTGGTGGTGTTTGGTCAGTGACAGGATATGAAATATGGTGCTAAGTGAATTGTTTATTTTGATAAAGAAAACCACACAACAACCTTCTCTTTAGAAGGAGGGTAGAGAAAGATGTTATAATGAAAAATTAAGGAAGAAATGCAGCTGGATCCTAGGCCAGAGGCCCTAATACTCTGACCACCACTGCTTATCACAGGGAGGGATTTGGGCCTACTTCAGAGGGGGATGGGATAAAGACAGCTGTACCATTTCTCTTGTAGACCCACGTTTTTCAACCTTTTCTATCTCACTGCACACTTGAACCTATAGTTAAATTTCCATGGCACACTTAAATTGTGTTTATTTAAAAAAAAAAAGAGTAAAAAGAAAAAGAATATACTTACTGTGCTTTGAACTTCTTTCAAAAATAATTTAATTAATGATCTTTAACCATTTTCAAGGCGCACCAAGATTTCATCATGGCACACAGGTTGAAAATCACTGCTATAGACCCGGAAGCAAGCACCTCGTAAGCAGCAAAAATTAATTTGTGCCAATGAATATAAAGTATCTCTCCCTCTCTACTACTGTCAAATCAAAGGGAAATTGGGGAGGAGGAGGGTTAGGGAGCAGGGAATGTTGAACATATATACTGTGACAGGCACAGGTCTAAGTATTAGAAACAAAATGATATAGAACATTCAAAAATGTTATGCTGAGATGACAAGTTTGGGTCCATTGGACCCCATTCCATTCTCTCTGAATTCCTTTTGCTTATTTGTGCTTTTCCTAATATCAGCACAAATTCAAGCTTATGTCTTTTGCCTTGTGATTCAAACTAAAGATACAATAATCTTCTGAGATAAGAATAATAAGGAAAACAAATAGTTTCACTGTGATGTCATCTTTTAGCCACTTGTATGAGTAAATTTATCTGTAATTTATCAGACCTACCTGGTAGCTTAGATAGAGATATAGTAAGCATTCTTGTAAGGAAAAAAAGTACCCTTTTCCTCATTATTCTGAATCACTCAAAGGTATTTATATTCTTTGGGGGGTGTGCTGGTTTTATATACAATTTGAAATACTTTCATCAAACTGGTTAACCTTCATGTCATTTTCTTTTTATTTTTTTGTTTGGTTTTTGTTTTGTTTTGATTTTTTGGTTTTTTTGCAGTTTTTGGCTGGGGCTAGGTTTGAACTCACCACCTCCAGCATATGGGACTGGCCGCCTACTCCTTTGAGCCATAGGAGTCCCATGTCATTTTCTTAGTTATTGTGTTAAGACATTTATATTCTACCTTTAGAGAGATTCACATGTACCCTTTTAGGATGAACCATAGGCGTGGTCCCACCAACACCCTCCCTCCCCTGTCCTCCCACTCCCCTTTCCCCATATTCTTGGGCTATAATTCCATAGTAGGACTGAGTACATTGGATACTTTTTCTTCCATTCTTGAGTTACTTTGCTAAGAAGAATATGTTCCAGCTCCATCCATGTAAACATGAAGGAGGTAAAGTCTCCATCTTTCTTTAAGGCTGCATATGTGTACATATACCATGTACATATTCCATGGTGTACATATACCACAATTTATTGATCCATTTGTGGGTCGATGGGCACTTGGGCTTCTTCCATGATTTAGCAATTATGAATTGGGCTGTGATAAAGGGTGTCTATATTCTTTTTTTTTTTTTTTTTTTTTTTTTTGATTTTTATGACAGATGTGGCTTTGAATCCGCCAACTCTGGCATATGGGGTTGGTGCCCTACTCCTTTGAGCCACAGGCGCTGCCCGGGTGTCTATATTCTATACTGGCATCAAGTCTGGATATCTCAGCCCTCCAAAAGGCTGGATTCTTACCTTTTTCTTATATGTACTGTATCAAAAGTAGAGATGGTGGGAAAAGCAATGTATCCTTTATGCATTTGTTTCCAAAAGAAAACAGGAAAAAAATGAGAGACAAATTTGATATATTTTTTAAAAATCACTAACTGGTACCTGTGGTCACTTCTTCTGAATCCACTTGAGGAAACAAGGGTCTATGCACTTGGTGATAGCACAGCACATCCAAAACCTGACACCAAGTTTTACATTCTATCCTTCACTTTAAAACTACTGATATAATGGTGTCTCTGAGAGGCCCTAAAGCTCTTTTCCTGAGTTTTTGTCACTAGTGCCCACATTCCTCTACTTACACATCAGAAAGAGCCAATTCTGTGCCCTGTGATCCTAGTACTCTGGGAGGCTGAGATGGGTGCATTGCCTGTGAGCTCAGAAGTTCATGGGGGTCCCACGTTGTCCCAGCTACTAGGGAGGCTGAGGCAAGAGGATCACCAGAGCCTAAGAGTTTGAAGTTTCTGTGAGCTGTGACACCACAGCATTCTACCCAGCGCAATGGAGTGAGATTCTGTCTCAAAAAAAAAAAAAATCAGAAAGGGCTTAAGACAACTGTTCACATTTGTTCCTACATAACAAAGCACCCCCAAGGCTTAGCAACTTATAACAAGCACTTTTTCTTAAATCTTTCCAACTTTTGGACTGGTGTTCTTGATTTTGGGGCAGGCAGGAGTCAGCTGGAGTGAAGTCTGAGCCCTCTGTCCGGGGAAGGCATCTCCTCTCCTTACGGTATCTGCACTGTGGCCTTACCACCTTGCTAACAGGTAACTGGACTCTTTACACAGGAGTGAGGTGTCCCAACAGCACAAGAAACAGAAGATGCTGGCCTTCTTGCGAGTTGATACGGGAAGCTCATAGCATCACTTCTACTACTTTCTGTTGAGTTAGAGTAGGAAATCCAGCCCAGATTAAGTGTGGGAGGGAATTATGCATGGATATGAATACCTAAGTAAGGACAGTGGGGGTGGGGGGCTGATCTTGGGGACTAGTGCCACCACACAAAAGATCATTTTTCATCTTAGCAGGGCATTGAGTTTCTTCTACACTTTGAGAGAGGGACATGCTACTCCCTGTGTTCCTTGATTCACAGGAAGGGAGAACCCAATTATATGGGAGGGCTGTTGAAATGTTCCTTTGTGTTTTTAAATATAGGGAAACTGCCTTTTTCCTTTGATGCTTGGGTTCCATCCTTCCCAATAAACCTTCTTCCTCAGGGCTTCTAACTCAGAGGGCTTTAGATCCCTACAACCCTTGCGCAGTTACAATGGTCACAAATTGCCTGAAATTATACCTAAAATATTAAGCCTGTGTGCATGTGTGCGTGTTCCTGGGAAGGGATTTCTTGATTTCCTCAGACTAACACCTTGAGTTAAATTCAAACAAGTAAGACATCTAAGGTACTTAGAGCTGCTTAGAATTCTTACCTCCTGACTTTTTTTTTTTTTTTAGACAAAGTCTCACTTTGTCACTTGGGCTAGAGTGTAGGGGTATCATCATAGTTCACTGCAACTTCAAACTTTTGAGCTCGAGTGATTCTCCTGCTTCCACTTCCCAAGTATGTGAGCGTACAGGCACCCCCCACCACAGCAAGCTATTTTTTTCTATTTTTTTGTGAAGATGGGGTCTCATTCTTGCCCAGGTTGGTCTCAAACTCTTGACCCTCAAACCATCCTCCCTGCCTCAGCCTCCCAAATATGAGCTACTGTGCTGGGTCTCCTGACATTTTTCTACTACTGTGCTGGGTCTCCTGACATTTTTCTAAAGTACACAGGAATAGAGACGGGAGGAACAATGTATCCTGCAGGTATTTGCTTCCAAAGTAAAACAGTGAAAAAAAAATGGAATGTTTAAAAACAGGAGAAAATGGTCAGTAGCTAGTAGCTATGGTCATTTCACCTGAGTGCTCGAGTAAAGAGAAGAAATGGGCCTCATGGTCCTAACCCTGCAACTGCCCACAAGAATTATTTGTGAATATTAATGACCCTCCATCTGTGTGAAAGCAATGAATTTACCCTAATGATTTCAGCTTCTATTACTTGTACCTGGTGAAAAGTTAATATAACTTATTAGGACTTTGGATCCTTCCCCTAAAGCTCTTTCTTTTCTCCCTTCCCTTCATCTTCTTCCTGTTTAATAGTGTTAAGAGGTAGCAGCCAAGGGTACAGCTGAGTCTAGTGTAATCTGGATGGGCAGCATGGCCTTGGCCCTGGGCAGGTGAGTCTCCCCTGCTCACTTTTATTTACTGGGAACTCTTGGAACATCCTGGGGGAAGAAATTCAGGCTGAAAGGAGAAACCTATTGGGTTCAGATGAAGAAAGAATAAAAAAAAGTAGGCCACTAGAAATAAATTGGATTAGATGATAATCCTGGGGTGAACATTAATAATTTTACATTTTTAAAGGCAGAATGTTATCCCTACCAGAAAAGACTTACCACTTTTGCTCACTGAAACCTATCCCTCACATTCCTAGCATCCAGGAATCTCTTCTAAAAACAAACACCCTGTCATTTTTCAAGAGAAACCAACCAAATTGCTCAATTATCTCTCCCATATAAATGTTCAAAACTAATTGTCAACTCCCTTTCTCTAAAGCACTTACTATATGGAGAACTGTAGTTTCTCACCACCAGAATGCACATTCTCCAGTGCCCATGGGTACATCCTGGCACAATGGGAAACAGGGGAAGAAGTGTTGTAACGTCTTGTAGTAGAAAGGAAGCCCACACGTCAGATGAGCTTTGCTCAGTTGCAAAATGGGGAGAAGAGCACCGGAGCTTGTTGGCTTCTCCAGCCTCAGACTGTTCAGAAGGGCATTGAATAAACTCTGGCACAGGAAATACCCATCCCAAGTTATCTGTTTCCAGTTAAGTCTCAGTTTGTAAGAAGTATCAGGAAGCACCACGGCAGTTAGCACCACAGATTGCAGTGGCTGATCTCCGTCCTCTGCTTAGGGAACTCCAGTTTCTTCCCAGTAAGGAAATGACAGTGGTGGGCTAACCCTAAAGCTACCGCTACAGCTGAATTTATAAAGCACACTACACACAAACCACCTGCAGCTCCTCTACAAAATGTAAGAACTTAGATGTCCAGAAGAATAATCATCCATGAATGTAAATTAAAAGGAAAAAAAAACTATTGAAATTAGCTACTAAGGGTCCTTAAAAATCATAATGCAAATTTAATTTTGATCAGTTTCTGTGACTTCACATTATTTTTAACATAGCAACACCACCTTTCCAACATGTAAAAATGTGAGAATTATAGGCATGTTCAATGTCCAGAGAGTACAAACGTTAAGAGTGTAAAGACTCAGTATCATACAAATAAGAAAAAAAAAATCCAGAAAGCCTTTTTAGGGAGGTCTCAATGTTGTGATTAATTTAGAATGCCTAAATTACTTACTCAACCCAATCTGGCTAATGGGATAAACTAGAATTGAAAATAAGATTAACCATTAAATTTTAAGAACGGAGTCCTTGAAATGTAACCAGGGCATCATTTTTCCCAGGGTAAGAACTATTACATCAAACTTAGATATCCTAATGTTCATTTTTAGGGCTTCTCCTTCAAGCCATTTATGTCTACTATTATAAGATGAGAAATCTGCTGTTACTATATATTTCTAATTGTATCAATACTTAACATTGATCTTAAAAACTGGTTTTGATAAGACTAGAGTGACAAAGTGAAGAAACAGGATTCACTAGTACAGTGAAAAAGCAAGATTCCAGATTTTATTTTTTAAGTAGATTAAGAAAAAAAACCACCCAGAACAAAATTTCTATGATCAATAAATTTTCAGGAAATGGAGCAAGGTGTTTTGAGACATTCCAAACTGGTTGACTTGAACTTAGAAATGGGATTTTGACAATACAAACCTATGGGGAACAAGTCTCTAAACAAATTTTAAACAAAACCCCACGCCCCCAACTATTCAAGTGGCAGATAAAATAAATTACCATAAATTATATGCCAAGGCAACTTAAAAAACAAACAAAACAAGAAGCTGAGGATTTTCTTAGCTCCTTCAGGAAGTGTGTAACACTGCTTCTGGCCTACAGACGGGCAGATGGGGACCTGTCACACGTCAGGATAGCTGCAGTAATATACTGCAGAGCTGGCATCGGACACTACCGAGGAGATGGCCCCGTGGCCGTCCGGGAGATTCACACTGGAGTCGTGTCCCTGGTAGGGGAGACCCATCTCAGGCTTGCACACAAAGTGCAGATACTGTTCAAATTCCGTGCGATCCATCTCCCCCAGGAGCTCCGTGGGCTGGCTGGGGTCCGCGCTATCTCGGCAGGGCAGTGCCTCAGGAGGGGGTGACGGCTGCCCGGGCCCCGGCGGGTGCTGCTGGTGCGGATGCTGGTGCTGGTGCGGGTGCTGGTGCTGTATTTGGAAGCCGCGCCCGCCGCCCGCCCCGGGCGAGGCCATCGCGCCGTAGTACATGTGCAGGGCGCTGGGGGGCGCCAGGAGGCCCGACATTGCGGAGCCCGCAGGCTCCGGGCCGAGCCGTGGGTGCATGGGGCCAGAAGGAGGCTCTGGGGGCCCCGCATAGTCCGAGACCTGCGCATAGCTGTAGGTGCCGGCTGCCGGGCAATCCCCAGACAACGGAGCAAAGAAGGCCGGGTCGGGCTCCACGCCGTCCAGCGGGGACGTGTCGGGTGTGGGCAGCGGGTAGCCGTCGAGCTGGGGCGCGCCCAGGCCCTGGCAGTCGCGGTAGTGGCCGCCCATGTGCGGAGGCAGCAGCGGCGGGCCCGCGGGGAAGCCCTGGTCGGGGAAGGGCAGGCCCAGGCCGTCCATGGCCACCCGGCCGCCCTCGGGGCCCAGCGCAGCCGCCTGTGGCTCGGCGAGGCCGTGCAGGAATCCGCCTTCCACCCGCTTCAGCCGTTTCACCTGCTTGCGCCGCCGCGGCCGGTACTTGTAGTTGGGGTGGTCCTGCATGTGCTGCACTCGGAGCCGCTCGGCCTCCTCCACGAAGGGCCGCTTCTCGGCCAGCGTCAGCGCCTTCCACGACTTGCCTGCAAGGGACGCAGTGAGGTGGAGAGGGGCGCAGGGTTTACCGGCTGCATCCCGCTCCAGATCCACCTGGCTCCTCTGCCCCTTCTGACCTTGAATTTTGCAACAGGAGGAACCGGATCAAGTTATAAGAACGGAAGCGGGGGTCTGGCCCCCCACGTCCGATCACTTGAGAAAGACGGTACTCCAAGAGAACCCCTTCCTTCTACTCTACAGCAAGCGACTTCAACTTCTCTTTTCCCGGTCGTTCAGAAAATTAAAAACGACACTACTCAGGTAATGAACAGGGGGCCCCGACACCTCCAACAAGGCTCAGAGGCAGGGGTGCTCCCGCCGCCGCCCAGACGTGCCTGGAAGCCGCCTTCCCAGAGCCATGGTACCCGCGCCCCGGCCACCCGCGGACTCTAGGCACCAATTGGAGAGTCGGAGAGCGGGAAGCCAGACAACCCACTCCTAGACTCAGGCTCAATGCCCTCAGAGAAACACCCTTCTAGGTTCAAGGAAGCGGCTCAGCGGTTCGTACTAGCGGGTCTGGCCGCCAGGGTACCCGGCTCGGACTCACCCAACATCTTGCTGAGCTCGGCGTTATGCAGGTCTGGGTTCTGCTGCGCCAGCCGCTTGCGCTCGTCCTTAGCCCACACCATGAACGCGTTCATCGGCCGCCGGATGCGAGACTCGCCCTTGGCTCGGCCTGCCGCCCCGGCCGGCGTGCCGCTGCTAGCTGCCGCCTCGCCCTTCACCTTCATGTCCCCGAGGGGGCTCAGCGACTCGGCCCAGGGGCAGGGGCCCAGCCCAGCCATCACGGCGGGCAGCGCGCTCTGGGTCTGACACTGGTCGTCACTGGCGTATCCCGCATCCGGGCTGCTCATGGCTCTCCAGCCCTGCCCCGCAATCCTCGGCCGGACACGCCGCCTCCCCCGACCGGGGGGAGGAGGCGGGGAGCGAGGCGGGCAGATGCCCCAAGGACTGTGCGGGCCTCTCGGCCGGAACCCGCCGCCTGCTTTCTCCGCGTGTTTCAGCCTAAAGCGTAGTAAGAAGCCTCGACTAGCCCAGAGACAGTGCGGACGCCCCCGGGCCGCGGGGCCTTTTCTGCACTGATGTGGCCAATGGAACTGCAGGGGCGGGCCGGGCCCGCGACGTTAGGCCCACGCCCAGCCGGTGGTCCGAGTCCCGAGTCCCAAGTCCCAGTTCAACCCCACACCCTCCTCTTTCCCCTCCCCCGGCCCGCGTCCAGAACTGCACCTGCCCTCGGGAAAACTGGCTGGAGCCGGGCTCCGGCGCCTGGTCCTCTTCGACCTGGGTGGGGAGACTCTTGAAAAACCTTCTGGGGGTGCTGACTGTGCCATGGGAGCAAGGTACTTGCCTTAGGTACTTCAGACTGACATACAGCATCCGGTCTACTCTTAAAACTCATCTTTATATAGGAGCCAAGCTTATTTCAATGGTGAGGGACTTGGCTTCCAGGGAACCGCTCGGGTGCCTTCAAATGTATTTTCTTAAACGCTGAAGTCACTGTTGATAATAAATTTAAAAATACAATCTGTCCCCGAGAACTCACCTTTTTTGTATTATATTCAAAATACTATGTCCAAGGTACAGTCTTATCTTTGTAAAACGAGATGAAATACGGAGTAGTGTTCTGTGTCCAAAATTACATCCCTCTGAAGAACTTAATGCATTAGTCAGGATACACTAACACTTTACACTTGAAAATTTGTACATGAAATGTATAATTGGATAAACATAACAAAACTTTCTCGTATGTATTCAGTTTTTTTAAAGGCAAGACAGTTTTTATTTCTGAAATGTAAACACAACAGCAATGTTGGTCTAAATGCTCTAGTCTGTCCAGCGGCAGAGAGCAAAACTTTTGGGCAACAAAATAACTGTAGCTCTTGGTATCAGTTTAAGATAGTTATCCCAGCAGATAATTAGAGGATTTCTATGCATTTCTTTAGATTAGAATGAAAATCTGAATGACTATTAAACTAGTGTTTGGATCTGGAAAAAATCTTTTCGGAGAGGATTTTAAAACAAGCCCTCATAGGCACAGTATGCCGCTTGTTCTCCATAGGACCCTCCAAACACTGGCAAACTAGCTTATGAGGTAGACACCATTATACCTTATAGAAGAAGAAACTGAGGGTCAGAGAGGTTAAAGAACTTGCCTTTGACCACAGATTTGGCAGGGTGGAATTCACACTCAGCGGTCCACTTTCAGACTTGAAGCTCTTAATTGCTAAGACAGGCTACCTTGTTTGTGTATTTGTTAGTGTATTTAGAGAGTTTTCCAAGGTGGCCAACAGCCATTCCTGCATAATTAAGATAATTTTGCCAAAGGAATCAATACATCAACCTTCAGAAAAGATTTTCTTTGTTTACTACAAAGAGGTGATGAAAAAGTAAAGTTTGCACCTGAGATCTGAAAGGTAAAAAGCTGCCACATTCTGTGTGATATCATCACCATGAAGTCATCTATCAAATCTGGCTTATCAGTGGCATCCATAAGAACACAGAGATCTTCCAAACTGCTGGCCTTCCGTTTCTCTGGCATTGCTCTTTGTCCAAAGAACTCTTACACAATTGTTTTAAGCCAGCTCTTCCCTGACTCTGCTGGCTGCCCTCCCTCACCTTAGGAGCCAGCCTCTGTATGGGAACAAGGTAAATTAGTGGTCCTAGTTTCCAGAGCTCTGAGGTTCAGACAAGAAGAAAACATTACATCTTCCCAAAGAAATCATAGTAGCCATTATTTTTAATTGGTAGTTTTGAACCTGATAATAAACAAATTTAACTGATGTACTTTTCCTTTAAAGCTTTTTTTTTTCCAGAAAAAATGGGCTCAAAAATCAACATGCATTGAAAACGATTGTATGAGGAAACGATTGTATATAAGAGTAGAGAAAGTAATAAGATAAATTAATCCCGTAGTGCTTTGCTTTTTGTTGTTTTCTTGGTGGTGATCTTTTCTAACTTGTGTGAACAGTAATAAATATCTTTTCAAAGATTTCAAAGCAGAATTTTCTCATAATGCAAAATCATTTGTGAACTAAGGAGTTTTCTTAAACATTGAAAAATAGACAAAACAATGCCCATTCCATAATCTATTTTACCTGTCTAGATCAATGTTTGACTAATTCTTTAAAAGATAATAGAGTACAGGAAATACAATCCAGGTCTAGAAAGACGTGCTGACACGGATTTACGTTGTATTCTCCTGTTCTTTCTTCCTTGCCCAACGTATTACAAAAGACAGAGGTGCGCTTGGGAGCCAAGAAGGTCGAGGAACTGATGGGAAAGGAAACATCCCCATTATTATTTGCCCTCGTTCCTGGAGACTAGCTACTGAGCTCTGTCAGGTAAGCTTACTGAAAAATCAGGTAAGAGGACATACACATCCGTAGGTCCGAGCAGGAGCTTCAGATGTGGGCGCCCCTCTCCCTTTTTCGTATAACACCCTCCCTGGCAATCATAAGGTAGCAGTTTATACTTAACAAAGGACCCAGAAAGGGACTGTGGTGCCTCTCCAAGATTCTTCCTTTTTACATAGTTACCTAGATCTAATTTCTTACGAGCCTTCTCTGTGACAAGTTGGGGGACGGGGGACAGAGTACCGAGGGTGGCGGCGGCGCTGACCGGTCCGCGGTGTGGGGACTCTTCTATTTCGGCCTCTTTACTAAACGCAGTTTGGAAGCCGAGTTCGGGACGGGACGTTATCAGAGCCAGCCACAAACGCCACATATAAAGCAGCAAACATCCGGAGCAGCTTCCTGCAAGCCTTGCCTTTCTCAACACCAGAGATTTGCGCTGGGCGTAGGGGGAGGACAAGTTTCACGAGAAGAGCCGTGTACACTCGCCCGTGTAGTGGGCTGGTGCGTTTGCACCGCACAGCCCGGGCTCTGGGGCTCCTGCAGACCAACTGCAATCACTTCCCCGTCCCCGAGCCAGACTCGCGGTCGCCGAGCAAGGAAGCGACTAGAGTAGCAAGAAGCTGTGTCCGTTGTCAACTTGGGGCCTTTGGTCAGCGGGCGCAGAAATAAACCCGGGTGGGTGGTGACCTGTGGTTCGGACCTAAAGGAGTCAGAGCCTCGCTTATCCGCGGGCCCCTGAGTGACCAGGCGAAGGCTGGTTGATTACCGGAAAGGTTTTGTGTTTTCAATGCTGGGAAAGGGGGAGCCCGGACCAGGGACACTCAAGTCGAACGGGAAGGATCCCGGGGCACCCAGGCAGATCCGGGTTGGCTCTGTAGAGCAAGGCCGTGGGGGCGGGGAAGGGAGTGCGCGCCGCGAGCCCTGGGAAAACTCCCGGGCGGCCCGCCGAGGAATAGACAGGGGTATCCCTGGAACAAAGAACAACAATAAGGCCTTTGCATTTATAAATTGTACGCGGGCGGCCGCCTGGGGAGCCGAGCATGAGGTGGCATGAACCGGCGGAGCGCGGCGGCTGGCTCCGCACCTCCCAGGTAGGGCCGCGCAGCCGGACGCCGCCGATTCGCACCTCGCGCGCCCGGCGCCGTCTGGGCGGCTGCGCCGCGCCCCTGGATACCTTTCGCGTCTCCTCCCTGTCCCCCGGCCAGTCCCCCGTGGGTCCGGGATGCAGGTCGAAGGTCGCGGTTCGGAGGAGAAAGGTGGGGAGGAAGGAGTGGCCTGGAGATACCCGCCACCCTCTCTGCCGCTTCGGTGGCCGCTACGCGCCCCCCGGGCGGGAGCCCCCGCCGGTGCCAAACCCACAGATGCCGCACCTGGCGCGCCACCCAGCCCCGGCCCTGCCCTTGGTTGTGTCGCCTTTCCTGAGTGGGCCTGGAAAAGGGCGACCGGGAGCGGGACCTTGGGGACATTCATTCCCCCACGGGTTTGGGAGCCTACATTCGGATTTGACAGCCTCTCCCGTTCTTTACCCTCAGCCCTCCCCGGAGTCCCTCTGAACTGCAGCCCCCAACCCCTCCCTGGCAGCAGGCAACTCCTCGACCGTGTCCCAGTTCCCGCTTGGCCACGCCTGGGGTTACACAGGCGAAGCAGGAAATGCGCTGTTCCCGGCCCACTTCCCTACCCAGAAGCTCGTCCGCGGGAGGGTTTCTCAGATCCCCCACCTCCAACCGCGGCCCCGAACTGAGGTGTGTGGGCTACTTGTCTTTATTGACTGGCGCCTGGACCCTCAGACTCCCCAAGGTGGCCTTGGAAGTGAGGCAGCTCCTAACCCAGGACACGTTCCACTCGCAGCCTCATCGCTCCTGTCTGCTTCCACCCTTGAGAGGGAACGGTCAGTAGCAGGAGCGGCAGGACCTCTGTGCTGACCTCCTGCTGCCGCCGTCCCCACCCACAGCCCAGAAGAGGCCAGGGCTTTGGCCCTGAGTTGCATCCTCAACTGACTAGACAGTCTTATCAACGGCAGGCCCACTGCAAGCAGAGCACTCCACTCCCGCCCAAGACCAGACACGGTCCCTGCCCCGGAGGAATGTGCGGTGCGGTACCAGGAGTCTTCCCCCTGATTTATTAACTTCCAGCTGGGTGTTCTAGGTCTGTTCTCTGTAATAATTTGTTCCTGGCATGTAAAGGTGATGCTGACATCAGTAGGTCAAGCGCTTTGAGACATTTTTTCTAGGAGAGGTAGGTAGTAGATTGCCTTTCCACTCCTGAAAACTCAAGCTTGCCAAGTTTACCTAGGAAGCTGGGCTGGTTTGTGCCATATGGTTGGTTACGGTAAGGTGTGCATTCTGTTATCATGGAAGTGATCAAAGTTTAATAGCTCACAGGACAAGCTACTCCTGACCGTGTTCACTACCTGCTCCCTGTGCAGCTTTGGCCACAGCCATACCAGATTTTGAACAAGTCCCCTGGCTTCCAAAGTTTCTGAACAGAGAATATTGGGGACTTTGCTGGGCTCCTTTGCAGTCAATACTCAGCTGACCCCAGTTAAACTATACTTCTTCTCTGTCCATTTTCTGGACCTTGCTAACAACTTTGTTAATACCCTTTCATAGCAACAAAGGGTGTTTGGTACATTTCATTGACATTTTTCTCCTTGGAGCCCATACAATTCACCCATCTCTTAGCAATTCCTTAATATTCTATCACAGCTGTCCTAGTCTGAGTCATGGCCATCTCCATTCAAGGTAAGGCACTAAGAAAGATCTCTGTAGACCTCAGCATACACCTGGTTCTCATCTCAGACACATCTGCATAGGTCCATGGTCATGAGACCTCAAGCCTGTAATATTCTCTCTCCCTCATTCACCAAGAGTTCATTCTTCAGACATTAAGCTTCTGAAACTCCACCTCATTTGAGGATTAAGCCAAATTCTGTTTCTTTTCTGAAGCTGTTTGACTTGAAAGTTTAGGCCAATAATGTACACGGATAAATTTGAGTGGATTGAAGGATTTTTTGAAACCAGTCTTTAGTATTAACTGCTTGGTAACTATAAAGTACAGTTTACGAGGCAGTGTTACTAACTCCGGAGGCCCTCCTGACAGCTCAGGAGGTAGGTGGCAGGGTGGCCCTGATTACTAGCTCCATTTTTCAGAGAAAGATTGGGATTGAGAAAGAATAGGTGATTTGCTCCACATCACCTACCTGCCCTTCCTGTTAACAGTAAAGGGTCTGTGTTTAATCCTTCCATGCACAGTGTCTACAGCCAATGAGGGACCTAATAGAGTTTGGAAGGACTAAAGAAAGACAGCACAGGCTCGGCGCCTATGGCTCAATCCGCTAAGGCGCCAGCCACCTACACCTAAGGTGGGGGTTCAAATCCCCAGCCCGGGCCTGCCAAAAACAATGATGGCTGCAACCAAAAAATGGCCAGGCGTTGTGGCGGGCACCTGTGGTCCCAGCTACTTGGGAGGCGGAGGCAGGAGACTCGCTTGAGCCCAGGAGTTGGAGGTTGCTGTGAGCTGAGATGCCATTGCACTCTACCCAGGGGGATAGCTTGAGGCCCCGTCTCAAAACAAAACAAAAAAAAAAAACAAATACAAACTGCCATTCTAAAAGTTATGGTAAGTAGAAGTGACAGGAACTTTATTAAAACCCCAAAATCTTCATGCCTGTAATTTTGGAGGCTTGACAGGAAGATCTCTC
>CAUYQV010143869.1:0-66554 GCA_963574575.1 Galagoides demidoff
TTTTTTTTTTTTTTGAGACGGAGCCTCAAACTATCCCCCTGGGTAGAGTGCCATGGTATCACAGCTCATAGCAACCTCCAACTCCTGGGCTCAAGCGAGTCTCCTGCCTCCGCCTCCCAAGTAGCTGGGACCACAGGTGCCTGCCACAACGCCTGGCCATTTTTTGGTTGCAGCCATCATTGTTGTTTGGTGGCCCGGGCTGGGGATTCGAACCTGCCACCTTAGGTGTACGTGGCTGGCGCCTTAGCCAATTGAGCCACAGGCGCCGAGCCCATAAACTTTTTTTTAACATAAGCTATGTAATTATATTAAAGTGGGTTTTATGTGAAGTCCAGTGTGGAATTTGCATATGTTTATTTTAGTGTATATTACATGTGACTAAAATGTACTCCATAGACATTTTGCATGGAGTGAACATTCTATAAGCATCAATCAAGCCACATTGATTAATAGTGATGTCCAGATCTTCTATATTACATTTATTCTTGTTTATTTTTTCTATTGCTCACTGAAAGAGGATAGTTTAATTTACCAATTATAGTACTGGATTTCTCTATTTCTGTCAGTTTTTGCTTCATGCATCTTGAAACTCTGTTGTTATAGCATACACAATTAGGAATTTTATATCTTCTTGGTGAATTAACTTTTTTCTTTCTTTTTTTTTTTTGAGACGGAGCCTCAAGCTATCCCCCTGGGTAGAGTGCCATGGCATCACAGCTCATAGCAACCTCTAACTCCTGGGCCAAAGCGAGTCTCTTGCTTAGCCTCTCAGGTAGCTGGGACCACAGGCGCCCGCCACAACACCCAGTCATTTTTTGGTTGCAGCCATCATTGTTGTTTGGCAGGTCTGGGCTGGGGATTCGAACCCGCCACCTTAGGTGTACGTGGCTGGTGCCTTAGCTGATTAAGCCACAGGCGCCAAGCCAACTTTTTTATTTCTATGCAATATCTCTCTTTGTCTCTGGTTCATATTCCTTGTTCTGAAATTACTTTTTCTGATATTAATACTGTCGCTCCAGCTATCTTTTGATCACTATTTATATGATACAACTTTCTATCATTTTACTTTTTTTTTTTTTTTTTTTTTTTGCAGTTTTTGGCCGGGGCTGGGTTTGAACCCACCACCTCCGGCATATGGGACTGGCGCCTTATCCCTTTGAGCCACAGGCACCGCCCTGTCATTTTATTTTTAATATAGCTATGTAATTATATTAAAGTGGGCTTTATGTAGACAGCGTGTAGCTGGGTTGCACGTGCGTGTGTGCTTTCAGTCCACTCTGATGATGTTGTCCATTAATTGGTGTGTTTAGACCAGTCTTCTGGTGACTAAAGTCACATGCACAGCCCCCATGACTTGGGCCGCCCTCACAGCAATGCAAAGAGAGAAAGGAAGCAAAAACTCCAGGAGAACCACCCCACCCCCACCCCATCCCCTCTTCTGGTTAATCTGGCAAGAAAGATAAATTTTCCCTGGGGGTTTTAAGTGTCTGTATCATCGTTTTGCACCACATTTCAGCTTTGTGACTGATTCACCCTTGAGATAGATCCATAGAGGGAAAAGAGAAACAAAGATACTCCACCTTCTTTCAGGGCCTCTTTTGCAATTCTCTGTTGGGGAAGAGGGGTTTTTATTGGAGGAATTTTTTTAACCATATCTGCTACATGTTGCCATATTTGGGCCACCCTCAGGTCAAAGCTGGGTGATAGGAAAAAGGAGCAAAATCTTGGAAATTGACTCCATTAAGGTCTCTCTGTAAGTTTTGTACCCCCTTGCCAATCCACTTATTTCCTGAGTCCTCAGGCTGTTGCTTTTTGAATTTTGTCCAGAGCTTTTAGTTGTAGTCAGTGAGAGGGATAAACTCTAGTGACCCACTCTGTGTTGGCCAGAAGAAACAGTGAAGTCTAGTGTGGAATTTGCAAATTGAATTAGTGTGTAACATAGTTACATATATTTAAGCTATTAATTGGTACTTTCAAATTGTTTTTTTTTAAAATGGCATGCTAGGCTTAGCGCCTGTGGCTCAATCGGCTAAGGCGCCAGCCACGTATACCTAAGGTGGCGGGTTCAAATCCCCAGCCCGGGCCCGCCAAACAACAATGATGGCTACAACCAAAAAATGGCTGGGCGTTGTGGTGGGCGCCTGTGGTCCCAGCTACTTGGGAGGCGGAGGCAGGAGACTCACTTGAGCCCAGGAGTTGGAGGTTGCTATGAGCTGTGATGCCATGGCACTCCACCCAGGGGGATAGCTTGAGGCTCTGTCTCAAAAAAAAAAAAAGACATCATCTGGTTTTTGCCTTCATGACCACTTCTAATCTTGGTGCCTCATCTCAGCCAGTTCAATGTTCTTCCTTTCTCTTTTCCAAAAATATATTTCATGCTTGTTGATTTTTGTCACCTCCAACTACTGAGAGAAGTTTTCTTGGCATTCCCGTGGCTAATCCAATAACTATAAGATTTTAAATTCCATCTTAAGGTGTTGCTTTAACCTTTCTTACTTGCTTCTAGTCCAGGCCCTCAGGCTTATCCCTCTTGCTGCGCACGTGTGCTGGGATGGTGTTTCCTAATAGGCAGGGTGAGGTCCAGAGCCAGGTGTTTAGCTGCAGAGTTTGAAAGGCTGGTTCTCTAAGTAGCTGATCTATTTCTTCTTATTCATTGTAGGATCAGGTGTACCCTCTCGTCTTCTAAATCTCACCGTATACATTTTTATGTCATGGCAGAAACCTCCACATGGATTCCAGAAAAAAATGAAGCTTGAGATAGTAGACAAAAGAAACCCCGTGTTCATTCGAGTAGCCACCGTGGCAGATACCGACGATCACCGGATCAAAGTAAGTTCTCTGTTGTGGTTTCGCTGTGGCTTTTGTGATAAGATGTCTGGGATGAAAATTTTAGTAGGCCCTGATTATATTAGTGGAGTCCCAGGAATACACTAAGTAGCTGTGTATCTTTGTAAGTCAGCCTTCGTTCAGGTTTTTCCTTTAATCTGCATAAAACGTTTTGTCTTTAATTATGAGTGACTTAATTTTTGAGCGTGTATTTGGAGAAAGAAAGTAGATATAGCACCTTAAGGTAGTATTCTATTCAGAGGAAAATATATTTCATTCTCTTTAAAAAATAAGGGAAGTTAGGATTTTTTTATGGAGTGTGTCAGATGTAGTGTTGTAGAATATCCTGTATTTTAATATAGGACAAGTAAAAATAATTATAGACATAAAATCAAATTTTAATTAGAGTTACATTAATAAAAGCCAAATACCTCTCATGAAGGAAGCAATGTTTAGGAAGATGGGTCCAGCTTGTGGTGTCCAAGTGGGATGAAGTGAAGTATGGTAGTTCAGGTTAGAAGCTGGAAGGCCCGGTTGTCTGTTCCTGGTTTCACATGAACTTTACTGTCAAACCAGAACAATACTCATTCTGCTTACTTTACAGGATTGCTTTGAATCTCTATGAATAATAATAATAGTTATAATAATAGCAAGACATTACATGTATGTGATATTTTATAGGGCAATAATGTTCTCACATTATTTGACATTTGTGGTCATTGCGATATGGGAGGCGGAAGCTTAGAAAGAATAAATGAATTACTTTATTACACACTGACAGTGGCAGAAGTAAATCTTGTTTTAAGCTATAGGCGTCTACATTTATGGTCTTTTTTTTTTTTTTTTTTTTTAAATAAAAATTACAGGCTTGGCACCTGTGGCTCAAGTGGCTATAAGGCACCGGCCACATACACCTAAGGTGGAAGGTTCGAATCCAGCCCAGGCCCACCAAACAACAATGACAGCTACAACCAAAAATAGCCGGGCGTTGTGGTGGGTTCCAGCTACTTGGGAGGCTGAGGCAGGAGACTCGCTTGAGCCCAGGAGTTGGAGGTTACTGTGAGCTGTGATACCACAGCACTCGACCCAGGGGGACAGCTTGAGGCTCGATCTCAAAATAAAATAAAATAAAATAAAAATTATATCCTCAGTATCTTTAATGAAGTAATAAATTATAAGATAACATGAAAAACTGCACAAGATGACATTTCTATGATACAGAAATTTGTAACGTTTATTTTTCCATTTTAAAAATTATATAATCATGTAATATTCTACAGAATGTCACAAATACTGCAGGATCTCTGTTAACCTTTTTTCAGATATATTTTTTCCTTCACTGTACTTGGTAGTAATACAATTCATAAAGCAGAATATTTTAGAACTAGATGTATTTCAAAAGTAACTTAACCTAATAATCAAAAATAGATAGAATTAAGCACAATGTTATTTCTATAAATCGAATTGCTTAGAATTGGGGGGAAAAAAGTAAAAGTAATCTATTTTGGTTTGGGTGCATGAAAAGTTTATCATCACACATGGCTGGTGGGAATGTAAAGTGTTCCAGCCTTTTTGAAAAGCATATTGGTGAGAGCTCATTTATCAAAATGTTTTTTATTCCTACACTCAAAAATTTTAGTCCTAGGAATTTATGTTAAGGAAGTAACCAGAAAGAGTATGGAGAGATAAAAACTCCAAGAAAAATAGAGCAATAATATATATATATTTTTTACAGTTTTTGGCCAGGGCTGAGTTTGAACCCATCACCTCGGGCATATGGGGCCGGTGCCCTCCTCCTTTGAGCCACAGGCACTGCCCAGTAATATTTATAATATTTAACATTGGGAACAACCACAGTAGCTAATGGGTAAAATAATTCATTATATATTTACATGGTGTATGTTAACACTAAATAATTTGGAAGACTGTTTACTATCAGTGAGTGAAAAATTCCAGGATTAACATTATGCAAATTACCTTCTTGTTTTTTAAAAGAATGGCTATATCAGCAGTTCCAGAAAGAAACATAGCAACATTCTGTCTTTATCTTCTTTTTTCTTGAACTCTCTTTCTCAGGCTCAGTAGACACCTCTTCCAGTCTGAGTGGATATACTCAAAGCCTGGTACAGAGCTTTCATCCTAAGACTTCCCTTTGCTGACAGACTGGGTTATATTTCATTTTCCTGGATCACATACTTTGTTTCTTTCTTAATACATTCTCTTATTTTGCTGAAACACATCTTTTCGTATCTTCTTTGGGGGGTTGATTCTAGGATTAATTGATTTCTAAGCTTGAAGAAGTGGATTCATTGCAAAGGACATTATTTTGAGCCCATATTTTTGTACTTTTAATAACTACACACTATTCCATCCTATGAATATATCATAATTTATTTAACTTGTCTCCTGATGTCGGGCACTCCGGTTACTTCTAGTTTTTTTCTACTATAAATAATGAGTTATTGAGATTACGAAGTCAAAGATAATATATTTTACATGGTGAATGTTTGCCAGATAGCTTTCCAGAAGTATCTCACCAATTAACACTTCTATCAACAGTCTATGAGAAAGCCCATTCAGTCTCATATTCAGCAGTTACAGGAATCACCAAAATGTTAATATTTTTTACAGGCTGATAGGAGAAGAATCGTGTCTTGTGATTTTGATTCATAGTTTTTTACTTATAAATAAAATTGTCCTATCATATGTTACTAGTCATATATGGTACTAGTCATTTATACTTCTTTTTTCTTTTTTGAGACAGAGTTTCACTTTGTCTCCCTCGGTAGAGGGCTGTGGTGTCATTATAGCTCATAGCAACCTCTTAAACTCTTGGGCTCAAGTGATTCTCTTGCCTCTACCTCCCAAGTAGCTGGAATTACAGGCACCCACCACAACACCCAGCTATTTTGAAAGACAGGGTCTTGCTCTTGCTCAGGCTGGTCTTGAACTAGGGAGCTCAGACAATCCACCCACCTCGGCCTCCCAGAATATATTTATTTTCTTAATAATGAATCATTTGTATCTATTTTCTTTGTTCCTACTGGTGTTTTCATCTCTTCAGATTGAAGTTTGATATTTTTATAAACTGAGGAAGAAAGTATGTGTGTTTGCAGATGTGTTTTTCAGGTTTTTTGTGGGTCTTCCATCTTGTTTATGATAGTGTTTGCCACTCGGAAGTTTTAAATGTTTATGTAATCAAATTGATGGGTCTTTTCTGGTATGGCTTTTGAGTTTGGTGTCTTAACTTACAAAGGCTATGCTACTTTGTGATTAAGTAAGTTCATTCATGCATTCTTCTAGAATATGTATTGTTCAGTTTATAACGTTTCCATTTTTTATCCGTCTAGTATCTGTTGCCTTGTAAGGCATGAGAGGTTCCTAGACTTTATAAAAGAAACCTAACTGGCAAACTTGATTTAAAAGTAAAATATCTGAAGCATTTCAGTAAATCCTTTCATCTTAAAAGGTTTTTTTTTTTTTTTTTTTTTTTATTAAGTAACAGCTCAGGTTGGGGGGAAAAAAGTAACAGCTGAAAGATACACAGCTGATACTTAGTTGCCTTCATGGAATGAC
Source organism: Galagoides demidoff (assembly GCA_963574575.1). Taxonomy (NCBI): domain Eukaryota; kingdom Metazoa; phylum Chordata; class Mammalia; order Primates; family Galagidae; genus Galagoides; species Galagoides demidoff. Next base: position 6,403 of record CAUYQV010143869.1, read on the forward strand.
CAACCTTCCTTTCACATGGTCACCAGTAAAGATGGAGTGCTGACCGCTTTATAATAAAGCATGTCTTTGAGAGATACTGTAATTCTTTACAAGAAAGCCAGTGATACTTAAAAATGCATTTGATGGAGGGATACTTTGTAAATTAAATGTGTTTCTAGTAGGGCATTGAGGTTTTTTTTTCTTTTAAACTTTTCCACTGTAATTCTGAGAACTTGATACTTACTTGTGAAAGGTCATCTTTTCTCCTGCCTCTTTACTCTCCCCTCACATCCATCTTCCCTCCTTTCCCAGATTTGTTAATTACTGCAGTAATATTTACCGGGTATTTGATGTTGATGGTGTGAAGATGTTATTACATAGTCCATGTCCTTAAGTTGCTCAAATTGTTGAGAAATATTAAGGTTGGGACCCTCAGCTTCAGAGCTACATGTGGCCTCCCAGATTTTTGAGTTGGCCTTTCAGTGGAATCCAAACTTCACAGAATAATTCTGTGCAATTTGGGTTTGGTCAAAGGGATATATTCAGAGATCTGGAGGGTCCTTGAGGCCACAAATTCCTCACTCCTGCCAGAGAGAATGTAAGTGGTCACACTGTGGGCAGAGCTTTTACTATAGGAATCTTCACGCTGTTAATTTCCTTGTGTTACCCAGGTTCACTTTGATGGCTGGAGTAGCTGCTACGATTACTGGATAGATGCAGATTCTCCTGATATCCACCCTGTGGGCTGGTGTTCAAAAACCGGACATCCTCTTCAGCCTCCTTTGAGTAAGAGAAACAAGGGCAACTTGAATAAATGTTTCCATTTTCTTATGTAGCATGCTTAATATTTTTTTCATCCTTTTCCTCTTTTTTCTCCTCCTTTACCATATGTTTCTTCTGAGTGGAATCTTTTTCTTTTTCCTACATTTTTTTTTTAAGTTTGAATAATTTAATTTACTAAGGAAATCCAAAATAAAGAAAGCACATCTTAGATGCAGCTGTGATCAAATGTCTGTTTTCTGTGGTTTGACTTAATCAAGAACACTTTACCTCTCAGGGCATTGCCAGTTATTCACCTGTTCATTCAACATATTTTTAAAATGCTCAATTGGTGTTTTGTATCCTAAGTCATTTCTACAAAAATGATTGACTTAGAATTTTTCTAACAACGCTTTAAATTTGCCTTGAGGGGTCCTACATTTTTTAATTACTGTAGTCACAAAAGTTTAAAAGAAAGAAATACAATCCCTGAAAAATAAAATGTGTATAGACTTACTTTTATTTAGAAGTAAACTTGGCCTTTTAAAATTCGTACTGAATTTTTGGAGGACGGCTTTTGAGACTTCATTGTCAACGTAGTAGTGTCACATCACATCACATCAGTGTCAGCATAGTAGGGATTTCATTCTGTGGCTTTGTGAAATGTTACCATTGGGTGAAACCGGGCAAAGTGTAAAAGTGATCTCCCTCTGGGTCATTACTTACTTGCAGCTGCATGCGAAGCTAAGTATTTCAGTAAAAGTTTCCGTTAAATTCAGTAAAAAAGGTACCTTGGGAACTTAATGCACCATGATCTCAATTTCGGAGGAAAATACATATAGTGTAGAAAAAAACCAGAAGAAATATAATAAGTTGTTGTCAGATTTTTAAAGAATTGAGTGCACCCCACCCCACCCCTGTCTAGTGGCTTCATTGCTAGATGCTACATGCAGACTAACAGCAGAAAAAATACACATACATGGTATTCACTGCAGCATTTGTAAATAACAGAACTTGGAAACAAATACTGGCTAAATAAATTAGGTTACACCATACTATAGTTATTATATAAGAGTCATAATGAATATTAACATTGCAAAGGAAACATTTATAAGACAAGAAGTTAAAAAGAATATTTTCAGAGTATTCAAAGAATATTTCAGAACAGTACAGATCTACGTTGCACCTAGTATGTGGCAGAATAAAACAAAACCGAATGTATTTGAATGCTTAGCAGGACATCCAGGAGGGTGCATGTTCACTGTCCTGGTCAGGATGAGGGGAGGTCAGAAATGTAGACGAAAGAGCAGATGAAGAGTGGATAAGGGATCTGGAACTTCATTCAGGATTCTGCTGTAGTATTTTAAGTTTTCATAACGTATGTGAATATTTATGTATTAATTATGTTATTTACTTGATAAAAATTGTTTTCCTCTTCTTATTAATTCATATTTAGGTATTCAGATAACCAAAGTTTACTGTTTCACTATTAGAGAACAATAAATAGTTATGAACAAAGTCATAGGGGAAAAACCTTTTTCTTTTTATATATGTTGGTTCAGAAATTGGAGTTTGGGGGCATTTTGGAAGTCAGGCAGCTGCACTGGACTCTCAGCGGCTTTTTGCTTATTACCATTTTGTCCCTCTTTCTTCTTTTTTGGCTTTCTCATAGGCCCCTTGGAATTGATGGAAGCTTCAGAACACGGTGGATGCTCCACCCCCGGGTGTAAAGGGATTGGCCATTTTAAGAGGGCAAGACATCTGGGCCCTCACAGGTATGTGGTGGCTGCCACTCACACGAGGATTTCTTACAGGGTCAAATACAGGGTGTTACCCTGTATATAATAAAATAACGATTTCCATGTATACTAAACTGATGTGAACTGATTTTAAATTCAGATCCATAAGAAGTGTGGTTACCATGGTGATCGTGTAAAAAGGAAGGGAATATCTATACTTAAATCCTCCTGGGAGAAAATGCATTCATGACTTAAAATAGATTTACTCTAGCTGTTTGGTTTTTTTTTTGACAACCTGACTGGTTTTACTTATTTTGGGTTGACCATTGAGAAGGAGAAGAGGCAAGGCCCCGTTGAAAACATTTGGTAGAATATTACATGATTGGGTAACTCGGTAATTTGAATGACAAGAGATCAGAGTGTTGTGGCTGAGCAGTAGAGATCACAAAAACCAAAATGTAAATAGTTTAATGTGAGAATGTGTTGGTTACAAAAGCATTTTACATGTTTTTAAATATTTTTCTCTTATTCTTAGGTAACTTAAACTAATTTTATTTGAAATTTGGTGATTTGGGAGTCTTTGTAGACATTTTAAAGTATTATTGAAATAGTAAGAAATTTCTGTGATTTAATTGGGATTTATAGGGAACCAAAGCATTACATACTTAGTGTATTTTAAAATAATAATTTTTCAACATAGTCTTCACCTGTGTATCAAGTGGACTGCTTAGTAAGAACAGTGACTCCTGGTTCATCTAATTTGTACAGGTCTTTAAAAATTTTGAAGATTGCTCTACCTGTTCCTCCAAGTCAATAGCAGTTGCAGAATTGATGTGCTTATTTTCATCTGGGTACAGTTTCCTCTTTCGTTCATCTCGGCAACCTCAAATCCTGCTTCTCTTCCTCTTGCAACACTTCTCCCTAGTTTTTATCAGGTTCAGTATGTTCCAGAGTAAGAAGTCTGAGCAGAGATAGGATGATCCCCTTTGCAAAAATGCATTTACACCTTTTCATTGCTTGTATGACTGTGAACCAAAAGTTATATGATTAATTTAAACTTGGTTAAAAATGCATCTTTGGCTGGGCACAGTGGCTCACACCTATAATCCTCACACTCTGGGAGGCCAAGGCAGGTGGAGTGCCTGAGCTCAGGAGTTCAAGACCAGCCTGAGCAACAGCAAGACCCCATCTCTACTAATAAAGTAGGAAAACCAGAGCAAAAGGATCACTTCTGCCCAAGAACTTGAGGTTGCTCTGAGCTATGATGCCATGCACTAGTCAGAGCGCCAGAGTGAGACTGTCTTTTTATTATTTTTTTTTAGAGACAGAGTCTTACTTTGTCCCCTTGGTAGAGTGCTGTGGCCTCACAGCTCACAGCAACCTCCAGCTCTTGGGCTTAGGTGATTTTCTTGCCTCACCCTCCCAAGTAACTGGGACTACAGGTACCCGCCACAATGCCTGGCTATTTTTTGTTGCAGTTTGGCCAGGGACCGGGCTTGAACTGGCCACTCTTGCTATATGGGGCTGGTACCCTACTCACTGAGCCACAGGCACTACCAAAGACCCTGTCATTAAAAAAAAGCTACATCTTAGAGGTTATTAGACGTTGCTTAGTAAAGGCAGCTGGATTGTTTTTCAGGCATTATGTAAGTTTAATTGCCAGAAATAATTTGTGAGCATGCTACATTTGCACTATTGTCTTAGTTCATTTTGTGTTGCTATAGCAGAACACCAAAAAGACTGTATTTATTTATTTGTGAGTGAATGAATGAATGAGATGGGGTCTTGCTCTGTCACACAGGCTGACGTGCAGCAGTGCTATCATAGCTCCCTGCAGCCTTAAACTCCTTGACCCAAGGGAACCTCCTGGCTCAGTCTCCTGGAAGTGTAGGCACGTACACCCAGCTAATTTTTATTTTATTTTATTTTTTAGAGACAGGATCTTGCTATGTTGCCCAGGCTGATTGTGAAGGCTTGGCTTTAAGCAGTCCTAGCCACTGGGATACTAGCAGGAGCCACCAGGCCAGGCTTGGATAATTTCTATAGAAAAATATTTATTTCTCCCAAATCTGAAGGCTGGGAAGTCCAAAACTGAGTGGTTGGCATCTGGTAAGGGCCTTCTTACCACATCCTCCCATGGCGGAAAGGCAAGAGAGCACGTGAGAGAGAGGGCCCAGCTTGCTGTTGGAACTGCCCGCTGCAGCGATAATGAACCCACTCTTGAGACAACAATTGAGGCATTAGGGTGCAGCCTAATCACCTCTTAATTCTCACCTCAATACTATCATAAGGACAATGAATGTCAACATGAGTTTTGGCAGGGACATTCAAACCACAGCTGTTATTTATCCAGAAATTCATACAGTGAGTATTTCTGAGCAGTAATTTTTTCAGTAACAGCAACTAAGATTTATTGAGCATTTATTTACTCTGTATGAGACCCTGCTCTAATTGCTTTACGTGCATTGGATAACCTTCAACACAACCTTATCACATAAGAACTGGGGTTTTTCCTGCTAGTTTTGATGAAACTGCCGTGAGATTGGAGAGGTTGAGTAACAGGCCTCACTTCACAGCTGGTGACGGTGAAGCCCAGTGCACTCGCAGACCTGTGCCCTTGACCACTACCCTCCAGCTGCCTTTCACGCCTGCACCCTATGGGGCAGTCACAGCCCAGCCTTCACAGAACTCGTGGACTGACGGAACTGTAAAAGCTGTTGATAACTGTCTCGGCGCCTGTGGCTCAAGTGGCTGAGGCGCCAGCCATGTACACCCAAGGTGGCGGGTTCGAATCCAACCCGGGTCCACCAAACAACAATGACGGCTGCAACCAAAAAATAGCCAGGCATTGTGGCAGGCGCCTGTGGTCCCAGCTGCTTGGGAGGCTGAGGCAGGAGACTTGCTTGAGCCCAGGAGTTGGAGGTTGCTGTGAGCTGTGATGCCATGGCACTCTACCCAAGGGGAAAGCTTGAGGCTCTGTCTCAAAAAAAAGCTGTCTCGAGCTTAGTTAAAATATAAGACACAAAACCGATAACTAACACCGGACGTTTGACATGTGTTTTTTTTCTTCTGTATAATCCCAAAACATTTATCATAGTCAAAGCAATTTGCTGAAATTGTGAAGGAAAGAAAAAAAAAAAACATGGAAATTTTTTAAATAAGTGAATATTGCCAGCACATTGTTGGGGTATGGCTAGAGACGTCAAGAGGGTTTTTGGTTTTTGTCCTCTGGAAGAGTGGCACACCTTATAGCAGTTCATCTGCTTCAGGGCTGAGGAGAGAAATCCTTCAGGTTGCTCCTCTTACTCTTCGGGCCGTCCATCAGGACCACCTTCCCCAAGGGTGCGAGTGGACCTCTGAGTGCCCAAAAGCTGGGCCACACCATTTCAGCGAGTTTCAGTGTCCGTCTTTGGGACTTCTCTTTGTGGATGCAGCATTGTGCTTATTAAGAGAAGGATGCACGGAAGAGTTAATGGAGAAATGTGATATAGAAGCTCTTCTAGTATAATTGGAACTGTAATAGAGAATTGCTCATTTTCTTAGAAGGAAGGGCAGAAATACACCTGATAGCTTACAAGACAAGCATTGATGAAGAAGCTGTATTCATTTTCTTGTCCCACATAAGCCATAATCCGTAGATTCCATGCCTTGGGCAGAGTTGTTGGTTGACAGGAGCCTCTGTCTGGACAGAGTGATTTAAGTCACAGAATTTGTGAGAGGTCCCACCTTCTGCCCCAGTGCTGTCTTCTCTTCTCCTCGGCCTTGAACTGAGTTTTCGTAGAATCCCTCACTGTGCCATCTATTTACAACACTCAGAGCTCCTTTCTGGCAGGCTGTTAATCCGTACCAGGCACAGCCTGTTTTCCATTTCATTAGCAGACGTGTGGGATAGCCTGCTACATCATGGATATTCTTGGAAAGGTTCATTTCACTGGCACTTATTTTCGTTCTTACTAAGAAAGCTGTGTTTAGGAAAACAAAATGAGAAAATTCTCTTTGGATTAATTTCCTGAGAAACTGCATGTATCAAAACATGCTTTCTTTGCTTAGATAACAGGGAAAGTTTCTCTTTTAGCAAGAGCAATCAATTTTATGGACATATAAGCAAAAGACTTTGTTTTGACTAGCATTTTTTGCTGCCCTCTCTGAAGATTGTAACAGTTGGATTTGATTTAAGAAGTGTTAGAAGCAGAACATGTGTCTGAACAATGATCTTTAAGAATGCAGCTCTTTGTTTTTTTAGTGTTAAGGTATAAATGATCAGTGACTGAGTTGAGCGTGGATATGGTATTCTCATCTCTAGGGATATTCAGTAGCCAGATTGCTAAATTTTTATTTTGTAGAATTAGATTGTGTCATGTGTTTCCTCTGGTCAATTTGGCCTACTGAAAGAGGTCAGAAATGGGAGGAGATTAGAGAAAAAGGAAAGCTTTTATGTAAAAGGAGATGTTTTACAGACATAGTGCCTTCGGCAGTAAGTGTTTCGTTTGCAATATTTTATCTTGGAGAAATAAAGCAAGAAAAGAAAGATCAGAGCGTATTTCCAACAACCTCTAAAGGATATTTATGAAGTCCATGAGATGTTTAAACGCTGGAGCTCTGGATGTGCACCTGAAAACCATAAACATATTAATCCAATGTCCGTCCTTCCATTGAGCAAACACTTGCTGACGGCCTGGCCTGTGCCATGTGCTGATGTGCTGAGCTGGTTGTCCAGAGGAAAAGGCCTAACCTTCCTAGGAAACCAGTTCGGTTTGAGCTGATTCTCACAGAGGCACAAATGATGGTCACTCAGAAGCATCAGCTTTTTCTGAAGGGAGCACAGCTTTCTTATGAGTCATCTTCTGGAATTTGGAATGCTGTTTATGTCTGCTGATGTTCTTTTACACAATAGGGGGTTATATGTCACCCTTCTTTTTTAAGTACTAACAAGATTCTTGGTTAGATTTATGGATGACTTTTTATATTCCAGGCCCTGTTGGAAAATCTTACATGTATGATCTCATTTAATCCTCACAGCACCTCTGTGAATTAGATTAGACACTGTTCTCTTTTCCGTTTTCCAGATGAAGAGACAGATTTGAAATAGTTAAGTGAGCACCCGAGGTTGAACATCAGCAGAACCAGGGCCAACCCAGGCCCATACATTCCTTTTAACTGCTAGCAGGGCAGCCATGCAAAGGCACAGTAGCCTGATAGAGCCTGCCTTATAGGTTTTTTTTTTGGGGGGGGGGAGGGGGTAGGAGGGTGAGTTTACTATCAGGACTGAGGGTGAGAATGATTGTGTGAGCACTTAGAAAACTGGAGATGTTGCCCATTGTTTAAATAAACATAAGTAAAAGGAGCGTTAAGGTGGCAGCAGAGAGCAGTGAATAAGGCACTGCTTCTCAATTTCCCTAATGAGCTGGGCCAGCCTCTCCTGGGAAAAACGGCCTTCTTAGAGGGGCTGGTGGGCAAATACTTGCCTATACCACATCTAGCTGATGTGGAATAGTTTGCTAATTGTACGGGATGCACCCTACTAAAGTACTCCAGTGTAATCCTGTGTGACTCTGTGCTTCTGCTCTCTGAGGACTGCATAACGGTCAAGACTTGTGTGTCCACTGTGCCAGTGTGTACCCGTGACGGAAGAGGCACACGTCATGTGATGGGCCACACCTTTCCGAACTTTCTTCACTTAGAAACTTACTTCGTGAGAAACTAGAATGTGTAAACCTAATGAAGACTCAGTAGGTGAAGTCTCATAGGTGTTCAATCAGCACTGGTGAGTTTGCAAAGTCCATGTGCAGTTTTAGAAGTTGGCTTTGGGTTTGGAAATAACAGAAGAAATACTGAACAGAATGCACAGTACGTCTGACATGGTGCTCATCACTTCGGGCACTCTTTTAAGTGACAGACATGGGGGTGATTCTAGCTCCTTGAAAACATGACTACCTGAATTTCACTGAGATTCTTATCCTAAGGGGTAGTCGATGGGAGTGGATGAGATGGTGAAATCCCTGGCTGTGCCTGTAGGCTGGCTTGCCTATAGGGTCATCAGGTAAGAATTGTCTTACCAACCTCTGAGACCTGGGCTAGTAAGGTGCTGGGAGAGAGCCTAGCACGTAGCAAGCATGCCGTCCTGTTAGCTGTGCAGCATAGAGGGCAGGCCAGCATCTTGCTAGAAGATGGTGCTCTGAGATCGATTTCATTGTCACGGTCTAGGAATAAGCAAGTTCTTCAGTACCGCAGGCTTCTGTTTACCCAGATAGCGTAGCAGTTAGGAAACAGCCAGCCTTGCTGGTCTAAATCCACCAGGAACTAACCGAGCGATGCCCAGCAAGTTCCCTATGCAGGCTCCAGCTTCTGCGTCTAGCGCGTGTGTGACGGTGGGAATCTCCTGAAGCTTGTGAGCATTAAACGAGATAATGTCAGCGTAGCAGGTGGCCTGGGTAGTGCACTCAACCCGGGGTCGTTTTTTACCTTCATTTCATCTGTGAAGAAATGATCTCAGAAGTGTGCGTGCTCGTTCTCGAGGGCAGGATACAGCAGCAGAGCAGGTGCAGAGCCAGGTCCCCACGTCCACCTGGAGCACCACCCGTCCCTCTGTGTGTCCTGTCACTCGAACACCTACTGCATTTTGTGGCATCCTGTTGTTTCATCACCTCCCACTTCTGGAAACAACCAGCTTTCCTCTCTACCCCAGAGTAGGTGTGAGAAGGGGAAACGTGTCAGCCCTTTCGGCTTTTCTCAGGGTTCAGAAGAAGGGAGGCGTGTTGGCTTGAAGCTCACAGCTGATCGTTGTGGCTTTCCCCTGGGAATCATCCTTTTTTACTCATTGGTGAGCTGCTGCTCTGAGGGCTGTGATTATTTTTCCCTAGTTTCAGAGTTTGAACTTTTGTCTCAGGGCCTGACAGTCCGTTTTCCCTCATAGGGGGACACATTTAGACAGCGTCATTCTAGCCAACACTCTTGCCCCTTCTGAGCTGTCCATGGTTCCACATGGTGGTCTGGATAGATGTTCTTCCTTTATGTGTTTAAGAAACAAATTCAGGCACTGCCTGGGACATCTTAAATGTGAACTCTCCATGCTGTAACTGTAAGCAGGGTGGCTAGTTGGGGACCAGGGCTTTCAAAGAGTCCTTCAGGTCTTCCAGGGCTAGATGTGGATGAGATCGGTCGCAGAACCTCTGGCTTTCTTCAGAGCCAATCAATTCTGATTTAAATGTACGTACGTTATTCAGCAGTTGTAAAGCCACGTGCTCAACCATGAAACAACAATGAGTGTCATGTTCTAGGAGTAGCAGGATGCTGTTTGTCCAAAGAAAGCAAAAAGTGGCCTTTGGAGTTTGGGGGAGGGGGGATTTGTTTGTTTGTTTTTTGCTGGTGCCACAAAATTCAAGTGGATAAATTTGTAATAAAATACACAATATGAGCAAAGAATAGAGTGGAGTCAAAGGTGAGGAAGATCTGAGACAGAGTTAGTTAACATCTCATGCCAGACACAGACACAGGAGCAACAGGAAGGAGACTTAGTTATATCGTTTTTTATCTTTGACTGGGGGGGTTATAGACAGTGATGGACTTGGTTTTAAGCATGTTTACTGTGAGGTGAGCCTAGGGCATCTGAGTAGACATGTCTAGTGGATATTTGTATTTTGCCTGAGGTCAAAGTCTGTGTCAGGATGCTCCACCTCCCTCCTAGGAGCCATGGGTACAGGCATTGGGCAGCTTAGATCCCAAAGCTCCCATTCAGATGATGTAAAGGCTGGTCAGACTGTTCACAGCCTCCGTGGAATGGAGAACATAGCAAAGCCAAGGCCCCCAGCAGCTTCACCCTGGGTGGCGTGTCTGCGGGAGTGTACTGATCCTACCCTGATCCCTGCCCAGGCCTGCTGGGCTGGCCTTCCTATTGCTCTATCAGATGCCTTTTCATAAATTCTTTCCTGCTGCAGTTGGAAAGAATTGGATTCGGTCTCCCGCATCCATGAGCTCTGATCAGTACAGGGATCCCGTGGAGGATCCCCTGACCATTTGCAGTGCTGGTTGGTATTCACCAGAGACTTCCTAGTGAGAGAGGGAATGTCCCTCCCTTTATTACCGATGGACTGCAGTATGCCCAGTGTGAGAATATAGCTCTGTGCTCACTGCGCTGAGTTACTTCCTAGATAAGTACCATCTCTGCCTGGATGTCTGATAAACATTCCACAGTTTCTGATACTGCACCCAAATCTACTTCTCCTTAGTCATTCTCATTTCAGAAAACAACAACAAGCAAAGCCTCTCTGTTAACTAGCCAATTCTTCATGCCAGATGCCTGACAGCCACTTGTGAGCCCTCCTTGGAGTCCTTCATCACCTCCCTCCAGCCACTGGTGCTGCTGGGATCACTGAAGATACCACAGCTAACTACTTGACTCTCCTCCCCTCCATCCACACAGATCAAGTCACCATGATATCTTTACTCATAAATAACTGTTCTTTCTCCAAATCTGCCCTATCGAATCTTCTCTGCCCTTGAAATCTCTCAACAAAGCACGCTGAGTGTTCTTTAAAGTTGTAAATAATAGACCCCTTCCTTAAAGATCTTCTGGTGGCTTCAGATCCAACCTACATTTGAAAAATAACCTCCTGACTGTGGCTTCTTGGGCCATATGTGGTACCTCCCCCGCCGCTCCTCCCCAGCCTGGCCTCTCTTTTGCCAACTTCCCCTCTCTGTGCTGGGGATGCTCTTCCCCTCAATGTGACCGGCATTGTCTTCCTGACCTTAATGGCTCTGCTCAGATGTGACTTCTCCAGGGAGGCCTTTCCTCTCCACCCGTCATAGCATCCTCATCCCCTCTCCCATTCATTATAATTTATTTTCTTCATGGTGTTTTTCACACGTGAAGTTAACTAATTTATTTTTCAATATAATTGTGTATTGCCTATCAGTTCCATGAGACTACAGAGCTTCTTGTCTTAACACATAATAGATCATAAATACTTGTTCAACATATGCATGAAATAGTTAAAGACTAAAGTTACTTAACCTTTTTAAGCCTCCGTTTGTTAGATGAAATGCTGTCCTCTAGGATGTTGGGAAGATAAACTAAAATATTGCTATGTAAGGCACTTAGCACAGTACTTGGGATATGGTAAGTGTTCCGTAAATAGTATTGTTTTTGTTATTGTTAATATTATGTAAATTTGTGTCTAACGCTTGATCAGGTGTTACTTTCTCATTTTGCATAGATACCAGGGTAGAGTAGCATGTAGTTAAAGAAAAGAAAGGTTGCATTTTTGCCTATGAGATATCTGTGGTAAGTTTTATAGGTCACTATCAGCATTACCTGAGAGCGTTTTCAAACTTTTCCCTTCTATTCCCCGGGGATTGTATCAGAGTTCTGTTGTTGGTGGAGTATAGATATGCACTGTTTTAATTTTCCCGGGTTGGTTGTCAACAATCTCATTATTACCCAAACTGAAGAAAGGACAGTGGGACACAGATGCAGTTTACCTTCGGTCCCACTGTCTTCAGATTTAGGATTGCTTCCGAAAAACAGAAGGGTGATGTGTGGTGCGATCCGAGATACAGAGGGTTCCCATTTGTTCTGGAGACTGGAACAAATGTTTCAGGCACAGGAGCACGCCAGCTAATGCTGGACGACCAGCTAGTGACTTTGAATTCCTCTGCTGGCTTAACAGGAATGATCACCAGATGAGACCAGCCAGTTCACCGGATGGAAGGCAGATGGGCAGATGGGTCATGATCCAAGTAGGCCTCTGGTCGGTCTTTTTTATGTTGGGAACAGGATTAGCTACAGATTGATAATATATTTTCTGGGACAGCAGGTGTACATCTGAACCTGGAGACAGGAATGCTCCATGGGGAGACTTTTTCCTTTGCAGGGCAGTAAGTGTTATATAAAGGAAAGTAAATGGCTTGATGACTGCCCTGGACGCGGAGGACTCCTTTGGGAGCAGGTCCACTCAACTGATCAGTCTCTCTCCCTCTCCCACCCCTGCCACCAGCCCTTCAGTACTGTCTTTGAAGAATTTTTGGAGTTGACTATTTCTAGAGAAAAGTACAGAGAGTGTCCTTCAATGACTATAGTTCAGTTCTAAAGATTGCAGCGGATTGCTTAGTAAAATCTAGTGCAAAGACATTTTTTCTTGCAGAATATTACTTAAATCACATTTGAAAGATAAAATGTTTCTTACTATATGTTTAATCATGCATATGTACACATATAAATATATGTATAACATAATCAGTTGTTGAATTTTGGAATTTTATATTCTACAGCCTGTCATTTTAATTCGAAGAAGTTTAAGTGTGGTCTAATGGAAATATTCTTTCTTCTTTTTCTTTTGCTCAATTAGTGCTGCCAACTGTCCTTATTCAGAAATCAATTTGAATAAAGACCGTATTTTCGCCGACCGCTTAAGTGGTGAGATGCCTCCAGCTAGTCCATCATTTCCAAAAACTAAAAGGACAGACACGAATGAAAGTTCTTCATCACCAGAAATGAGGTAATTAAAGCAATTAATAGTAACATTGTTTAGAAGGACTGTGATTTAAAGAGGTTTCTATCTTAACTGTTTTGTGTTCTGTGGCTGTGTTTTCTAACAGATTGTTGAAAATGTACTTAATTTTAATGTGAAGTGATGGTAGGGGTCAGTATTTTGACTTTAAAAGAAAAATTAGAGTTTATAAAAGCATGTCCAAATTGGGCAGGATTTTCTCTTAATTATTTTTCTTTCATTCTCCTTTCCTTTTTCCTACCCCTCCGTTCCCAACTTCTTCTTTTATTTGAACCTGCTTGGTATTAGGGATTTGGAAATTCGAGCCCTTTTTCTGCCTGCCAGCTTATACTTCTGTGTGAATTGACCACTACTACTATAGAGTCAACCTTTATTAGAAGGTGTGGAAAACGCACATTATTTATTTTGTAATCCTCATTTTCTGTCACATCCTTGAATATACAGTATTTTACTTAATTGTTAAATTACATAGTAAGTTTAGTCATTTAGTTTTGATATCACTTATAGAGCTACAATGCTTAGTGGATTAGTAAGTAAAGAACCAAATCTGTTTGATACATTTTTAAAATAAGTGGCCCATGCCCTTATATGAACAGGATACAAAATTAGATTAGGAGAAAGATGCTTCTTACTAGTTAGGTTTTGGGGTTTCTTTTATGAAGTATTTTGAAACTTAGGGCAACATTATCCTTTAGATTTATAATTCCCATTGCTCTGCGTAAACCAGGTAGACATTTGAGTTAACAAATATGATTCTGAATTCACACCAGTGTTATCCAATAAATGATATGTAAAGTCATTTATTATTGTCCTTGTAACCATTATCTTTTGGAAGGGGGTAAGGAGGAACCACAGCTTCTTCCATTACTACAACAGGGGAGATTTTTAAATTCATTTTTAAAAACTTTTTTGTTGAGACAGAGTCTCTGTTGCCTGGGTATGAGTGCAGTTGTGTCATCACAGCTCACAGCAACCTCAAACTTTTTCTCTAATGTTATTTTTTTGAGTAAATGCTGTCAATGATGCAAATCTTTTTGTGTTTAGTACCTTCCTAGTTAACATTAACTAGGTTAATGATACATTAACCAATGAGAGACACAGAAACTTTGGCTATAGAACATTGATACCAATAAACTTCTCCCCATCTCACTTTAACACTTTGCTTTATGCCATCATTCTCCAAGCGTGACCCTCTTCTTTTTTTTTCTTTCTCTTCCTCTTTCTTTGTTTTTTTGAGACTGATTCTCACTTAGTAGAGCGCTATGGTGTCATAGCTCCCAGTAACTCTTGGGCTCAAGTGATCCTCTTGCCTCAGTCTCTCAAGTACCTGAGGCTACAGGTGCCTGCCACAATGCCCAGCTATTTTTAGAGACAAGGTCTCGCTCTTGTTGGGGCTTGTCTTGAATTCCTGAGCTCTAGCAGTCTACCCACCTTGGCCTCCTAAAGTGCTAAGACCACAGGTGTGACCCACTACACCCAGACAAAATATGGGACATTTCACAAATTTGCTTATCATCCTTGCACAGAGCCATGCTGATCTTCTCTGTCTCCTTCCAATTTTAGTAAACATGCAGCCAAAGCAAGCACAGCCATCTAGTTTCTTAACTATTAGTTGTTCGGTGCAGACACAGGAGCAAATGAATAAGCAGTGCAGGCCCAGCACCGGCACACCCTGGTGCTTTCTCCTCCGTGGAAGAGGAGAACCTGCAGGTCAGGAACATAGGGCCCTGCTTGGATTTAAATCTTAGCTTCCTTACTTGCCTTGCATGTGATCTCAGATGAATAACTCAATAGCCCCTTCTCTGAATCTCATGGTTTGTGAGGATTATATAAATGAAAAATGTAAAGCTTTTAGAATAGTGACTAATAAGTAATAAGCCTTCAATAAATGTTAGTTTGTAGTAACAATGTTGAAAGAGGAGTTACATGTTTGTTTCATAGGGTTTCTTTTTTCCCTTGGGAGTAAATGAATGGGTGGACCATTTCTGTGATAGTCTTAAATTTGAATGGATTGCTTAGACAAGATAATTCTTGTATTATTGAATTATATAGGCTGTCTTTTTCTATAATAATTGCTCACTTGGATATAATTTCCCACTCAGGTTTTAATAAATTTTCTTTGCATTATTCTTAATAACTTACTAAAATTTGGTTGCCAGACTTCACTTTTTAGTTTTTAATGCATTTTGACGCACAATTTGCACCCCTGGGGACAAACTCTAAGACAAGGATTTCATTTTTTAATTGCAAATGGTTTACTTGGAATGTCAAGGAAATACTCATGTGTTAGCAGTTGACTGAGGAGGTGAGTCAGTGCAGAGAAGGCAGCCAGGAAGAGCTTAGTTGTCATGCTGATTACCACCAGGACAGCAGGAAGGCAGACCTGCTGGGGAAACCCTAGGAGCCCCGTGTAAAGCACACCTCTTAGCGTCAGCCCACTATAGGGAGGCAGGAGCTAAGCGTGTGAACACCAGCCCTCTCCTGTCACACACAGTAAGAAGGAACATGCTCATTCCCAGCCACCACCCTGCTGTGCACAGTGGCCAACAACAGCTGGAGCAGGGAAGCCCTGCAGGAAAGCAGCACAGGTAGGACAGCAGACCCCAGGCCTCCAGATGTGCCCAAGAGGAACAGGGGGCTGCAGCCCAGCCCATCCCCTGCTCCCCATTTCAGATGCCAGATACTTCCCAGAATGTGATGTGCTGGTGTTGCTTTTTACTAGGAGCTGATGGGATAGGGCTAGAGGAACTTGACAGTGTGGGGAATGTATATCCTCCACCTGCTGGACGGTTAGTTGCTGGGAAACTAATGTTCCACTGCAGTCATCCTCCAGCTTGGCTTCACATCGAATCCCCCGGGACTACTTTAAACTTCAGATTTGAGGGCCTGCCTCAATCTGGATCTTCAGGCTAAAGCACTGGGGTCCGTATTTTAAGGTTCTATTGGAAGGTATATCCCCCTGCTCAAAAGTTTTGGTGACATCTCATTACTGTAGAATTAAGATCTAATTCTTGATGTGCCTTACAAAGTTCTGTGTCACGTGGCACCTGCCTACCTCTCTAGCTTTGTCTCTGCAGGCTGTTTCTCAGCTTAATGCTTCAGCTACCTTGGTCCTCAGACACTTTTCCTGCTGCCTAGAGCCTCCATCTCTGTGCTCACCCTGCTAATCTCTCCTCCTCAGGCTTCTGATCAACTTTCCCTTCCTCAAGGCAGCTTTACTGCTCCCTCCAGACTGTTGGCTGAGTCCTTCAGTACCTGCTTTCACATCATGCATCCTGCTGCCTTTGAGGCGTTTTTGTAAATGCTTCTTCAGAGTCTGTGCTTTGTTTGATGATGCACGCCCTGAAGACAGAGGCCACATCTTACCCGGTTCTCAGAGTTCCTGCAGCCGCCCACATGCTACCTGGCATGCAGCAGTGACCTTGAATCTTCATCAGTCTTCAAAGGAGACATGTCTTACATAACCTAAGAGGCAGTGGCCATAGGCTTTTTGTTCATGCCTACATGTTCAGCTTTCTGAGATCTCCACACCAGATATCTGAGGACTGATTATGAAATGAGATAGAATTCCCGAATGCACATCTACACTCTCTTATTAATTAAGGTGGTATTTCCCAAACTGTTTAGCTCCCTGGTGGCACACACAGAAAATGATACCGAAGAAATGACAACATTTATGTACCACATCAAGGAAATGGATGTGGCTCCTCCCAGTCCCATAGAGGGCCATGGAGGGCTGCAGGGCACTATTCCCCTGGGATTCAGGCCATCCTGGCAGGGAGGCTCTGCCCATTAAGATGGCTCCCACCTGGAGTCAGCTTGTAGATGTGCTGAATGCTCAAATCTGTTTTCCTACAGTGACTTGTCAAATGGGTAGGTTGAATTCACAATGCCTAACTAGATAGAAGTCCAGTCCCAGTTACCCATTCACTCCTTAGAGGCCCATGGAGTGCCAATGTTGTCCTGGGGCCCTCAGGGAGAGGATGGCCTCCTAGCGCTGGGCATTGGAGCTGGCACAGCGCTCACGCAGCAGGATGGAGAGCCTGGCTCTGCCAGTGAGTGGAGTAGCTTTTCCAAGGGACTGCTGACTTAAGTCTCTGCATGTCTGCCACCAAATAAAAGAACACTTGTATTGCTCTATATATCTTAATAAAACAGTGAGTCACAAACTTCATTTGTATCAGAATCATCCGAGGTGCTTATTTAAAATGTGCCTTTTGAGATACTGATTTAAGAAATGGAAGATGCATCACAGGAATCTTCAAGTTTAAGGAAAGTGACAGATGCAAGTGGTCTGTAAACCAAGCTCTCCGCATCACTACTGAATGTAAACACCTTTCGCTGAGGTAGTAATTCACAGTGGATTATCGCTTGGGAAACGTTGGGCATCCATCCTGCATAGCCTTATTCTCATGAAATCTATCTTGCAGCTGCTTGTAATCGTGTTAGGAATGAGGTGCTATCTCTGTAAAAATCACTTAATGTTTTAAGCTCCCATGTTGTTTAAGCCTACTTAGACATAACCACAGAATCACAATAAAACATCTTTAAAATACCTGCCAAATACTTGTATTATCTTGCAAGACAAATGCCCACTGCTGAACTGATCCAGTGACAAAATTCAGTGTGTTCCGTTTATTAACAGGCCAGGGCACTGAAATGGCTTCCCGAGCTGTAGGACCAGTGTTTCCACATGAGAACTGCACACAGCAGTGGCAGGAATTTCAGCCATCAATTCATTTATGTTTTTAGAACAAATCCAATTTTGTCAGTCACACCCAAAAGCCAAGTCTGTACCTTATTAAACAGATGAGAAAACAAATCGGGAACGATGAGCACATTTACATCTGTTTACTTTGCAAAACTATCACATCAAGCAGAATAAAGTTTAGAGCCAGAAATTCTAAAAGATTATGAAAGTTGATGAGTAATCTGTGGGAACTTGCCTTTACCTCCTGGGGTCTTCAGGATCAGCTTACTGTTAAATAGCGGAGCAGAGGAAGCCGGTGATCGGGCGTTCTCTGGCTTCTGTAAACTTCTTTCTTTTTGTTTGTGGGCTGCCAGGTACGAATCAGGAGCTGTGGAAGTTAAATATTCCAGCTCTTGGGAATCTGAGTCAAATCTGTGTAGTTGTTTGGGTGCACCCAAGAGAAGCTGGATTTTAGTGAAAACACTCACAGTTCTAATGCCAACTGCTGTGACACCAAGGCAACCATTCAAGGTGTAAGGAGGATGACTGTGTTATTGTTACACGCCTGTGAAGTTGTTGGAACAATATCCTAACAAGATCTTATTTTATCTCCTTGAATATCATCAATTCTTGACTCAGGAGACTCTTTTATAGAGAGCAGAAGAGCAGTGATGGCTTTTCTCTTTCTACAGCAACAACAAAGAAGCAGTGCAGTCTCCTCTCCTGAGACGTCGCCTGTAGTTCCCAAACCTCACCCGCGGGGTTAGGACTTTTCATTTCATTAAAGTAGTGATTAGTTGCTGAATGAGTTTTTCTGAAGGATTTTTCCTTGGTATCTGGATAATACCCAGCGTATTTACTTTTTATACTCCTTTCATTATATTCTTTCCCTGGCATGTATGCCTCATGCTAAATTATGATTTGGTAGGCTTATTAAGCAAAGTGGTTTTTATTCATTAGATAAATGGCAAACCATGTTTACCACTTCTGGGCCATGTTTATGAAGACACCATTCAGTAAAACTGTTGCTGTTACATCACCTCAAAAGGAATTTGATTTTAAAAACTGTCTATTCGAATGTTAAACATAGACTGGAAAGTTTTCTTTCCACAGGCTTTATTTGCTGTCTTCTCTGAATCCCCTAGAAGGTGGTGCCCTCCTTGCCCTGAAGCTGCTCATTTGTAGGTGGCACTGTGCCGGGTGCTTGGAGCATTCTGTTGAAGTTTCTGTTAAGTGTAACCTCTGAGATTCTCTCATTCAGCAATCTGTTGCCTGTGAGTGAGTGGCAGCCCAGAAATTAAAAACAAAATAAAACAAACAAAAAAAAAACTAAGAGACTGCAAAGAGACATCCTTTTGATGTTCAAGACAGAAAAACCTGAATTTTTTACAGCTTATCCTAGTATTGAGTGTCCTCCCTTGTTACTGGGGAGTCCACCTCTTCATCAGCTCCTACAAGGCTTGTATGGGATGGGAATTAGCAATTTTGGAAGGAGAGGAATAGAGTTCTTTTAAGCCCAAATGGATGAGTGTACTTTTGCACTGGAGTTGCGGTCAGGTGGCTCTGATGCCACTGGTCACGACTGACCCGCAGGCTCCTCTTCCCTCCCACACTGCAGACTCCACAGCCTCCTTTCCTGCTGGACTTAGAGGTGGCAGAAATCAATCAATCCCTGAACTGATGCAAAATAACTCATTGTTTCATTTTTTTTTCAATATTGTTTTAACAGACTGGTTGAAACATAATTACTTAAGGATTGTTTTTATAGGAAAAATAAGTAAACGTGAAGAAAACACAGCTGCCACCCTGTAGCCACACATTTACCCTCCGAATGTTTGGTTCCCTAATATTTACCACAAAGCACAATTAGAATAAGACTGTAAGACGTCTAAACCATGACACCTAATTACAGAGAAAGAGGATGCTGACTCATAAAGAATACGTTTTTCCATTCAAGTGGATTCCCCTGTCTTAATTCAAAGCTGAGCGTTCATGAGTAAGATTTCACTATGATTGTATTTCTGTTCAGACTAAAGAAATGTTTAAAATAAATCAGTTCTGGAAAATTCTGATATCCCAGGAGAAATTGCTATATCTAGGTGCTTTTCCCTACAGTAGCGTATTTAATACTTGTACCACCTTGTGTCACATAGGTGCTACTTCCACATCCTTATTCTACAGGTGTAGAACCCGTCTTGGTTACGGCCCCCACTGCTGGTGAGACACAGACCTGGGCTGTCCCCCAGGCAGTCCAACCACAGTCTGTGCTCAGAACCAGTTTTATTTCCAACTTTGCAAAGACAAATAAATAAAAGCTATTTTAATAGTTGGAGAAAGCAGGTTACTTACAGATAAAGTATCTGCAGATAATTTTACCATAAATATAAGTAATTCATCAATAGGGACAGCTGCCTTGAGTCATGCTTCTTAAGTGCCTGGCTCCCTGTTAAGTCCTTTCTACATATTTATTCCTTGACATGCCACATGACATAAAGGATCATAATCCTTTCTTTACTAATGACACACCTGTGAATTAGGGAAGTTAAGTAAGTACATACTGCAGGTGTGACACTGGTCCAAGCCACAGAGCCGAAGTTTGAACCACGCCTGTGCTCTTCCAGAGACCATGCGTGTAATCACCGTTGCCAGACTGCTTTCTCCGTGTCAGCCTTCACACACTCGTGCACCAACAGCTTGTACCCCTTTCCAGAACGAAGTTGGTGATGATAAAAAATGTTGACCAGGTTTTATGTTGAGCAATATTTTAATATGAAATAGAGCATAAAAATAGCTCTAGTCATTTTTAAAAATCTGGCGAGAGATATATCTCATACTATATTTCACACTGTGTTGTAATATTATCCCAGAGTTTTCACATCCTCATATAATCATATTTTGTCTGTAATTGGAAGACTGTGTAGCAAGAATAACTTTTTTTTTTTAGAAGTTAGGAAGTCAGAATTCTAGAGCAAGGATTTCATTTTTGCATGCAGAAAGAAGGTTATCACAATACCTATTCAACCGAATTAATGTAATGAAATGTTTAACTTTATAGGAGAAGGAAATAACCTCAGAAGGTTGTCATACTGAGAAAAAAAAATTATTTTAAAATATGAGAAAAATAAGAATATGAAATCAAATTCTTCATTCTATTGTTCCCTTTAACTTCATATAACAAGGATACGTTATTTTGGGAAAATGTAAGTATAGAAACCCAAGAGTAATTAAATCCATTCATGGATTTTGGTGTCAGGAAGACCTGGTGCTGTAGTTGCACCTGTGAATTTGGATTTATCTTCTGTATGTCTCAGTGGATATAATAATAGAACTTTTCTCCAAGGAGTGTTATGAAATTCTGAACGTGTAAGAGCTCAGGCCGTCTTTGGCTTATGCTGCATTATTGAGCATGCTGACTTTTCATATCAATAGTAACTCCTTCCACATGCCTGGTGTGCTCTGTGAGGACCCTGCTCACTCCAGTGGGTCTCCTCACCCATCTATTTCATAATGCCCCTTCTAACAGACCACACAGATTGGCCCCTTCCACCTTCCCACTTCCTAGCTAAAGGAAACAACATACAAGGGGCTTAGTCACTTTTGATTTTGAGGAATTTACAGAATCAATACAATAATCTGAAATAAAACATTCAGTAAACATTTCCTGTAGAGTTCTTCATTTGAATTGGGTTTGATAAACAATTCCAAGTCTGGATAACTATCCGAGGTTACGTATTTCCAGGTTTGCATGGGTCCCCTTTGATGAAATGAAATTTTCGTGAGTTAAAATTGGGAAAGTGAAAACTGAACGTGCTTCTATAATGAAGCAACGTGAGTGATGTGAGAGCATGCAGCTCCCCTTTGCTTCTCTTAGGGATGGATGATGGCAGATATGGGCATGAATTTCTTTCCATTTTCTGTCTCTGTTCTCATCTCAGAAAGTGATCTTTTTCTTACATTTTGGAAAATAAGTAATTGGCATTGTATTTGAAAATAAGAGTACAAAGGAACTCTTCTCATGCACAAGTCTTATTTTATGACTTACTTTTATCGATTGGTCTCACTTTGTCTCTTCCTCCTTCTAAAATCAAGTCACTGTTATAGTTTCTGGAAAAGCCACAATATCTAGTTGGGGATTTATTATCTTTGAGAAATGCCAATTTTAAATTATATGACTACAGTGAATTATTACAGCTAATACATAATGAAAATAGCCATTGACAAACAACTTCATTCATTGGTCACAGTCCTTACTGTGGGCTCCATAATATTATTTCCACTTTAACATAAAACAGATTTAGAAGTTCACAGAAGTTAATTTAGCATAGTAAGCTAATTCTAATTTAATTACCAAGTATAACTTTAGCACTCTTTTTATAGAAAGGACAAAATTTTCTAAACACTTCAACTAATGTCCTTTCTTCAATTATCAATAATATTCTTATATTTGTTTTTACTGTAGTTCCATCTTCCTACTTTCTATGGAGTAAGAGCCCGTATAGAAGTGGTTCTCAACCTTCCTAATGCTGCAACAGTTCCTCATGTTGTGGTGATCCCCACCCATAAAATTATTTTCGTTAATACTTCATAACTGTAATTTTGCTACTGTTATGAATCATAATGTAAACATCTGATATGCAGGACGTATTTTCATTGTTATAAAGGGGTCACAACCCACAGGTTGAGAACCACTGCCCTATAGCCACTTAATTGCTTTCTCTTGGAAAAATAATTTTTTTTGGTTTCTCTTGGAAAAATATTTTTTATTGCATAACAAGATGCCTCCCATTCTCAAGCAAGTATTCTTCAGCAGTTGTGACAAGTTGTTTTTAGTATGTGACCTAAACCAGTGAGCTCAGGCTGTTCAGATGAAATTTCCCTTTGCCCTTGGAAATGATCTTTCTAAAAGATTATTATTTATTTTATGCTTACTATGGAAGTATCACTCTGTTACTATAATTTCAAACGGAGAATAAACTGACACCTTTGTAATTAAATCTGTAAAGCTCCTTTTATATTTTGGTGGAATATTTTGTTTCAAATGTATTCGCCCTGTTATTCAAACTTAACAGAAGTATGATCTGGGCCTTTATGAGACTCAAATATATTTGTAGAAGGAAGACACATATGAAACAGCAGAGCGTCATCAACGTAGAGTGTTAAGCATTTAAGTGTTTAGGCCAGAGAGCATATTTGGTAAGATGGAACTGCAAAATGTAGGTAATTTGGAACCTGAGAATGGAATACCTCGTATTGAAAATTTTTAAATCCCTGAAATTTCACTTTAAGAAAAGTAGAAGTAGGCCCGTAACTGGTTCCTTTTTTTTTTTTTTTCAATAAAAGCCATTCCTGTTCCTGACTTAAGAGGTAACACTGTCAATTAATATCGTGATGTGTCCACTCCTTTCTACAACATCTCTGTGATGTTGAGCTTAGCGTTAGGTCATTCCTGGTCCAAGGGAGGTAGAATCAGTTCAGGCTGTGGCTATGACCTGATTAAGCCAGGGAAAGCTTCCTATAATAGAATACAGTTGATTCCCCTGGGTCAGTCTTAGCCTCAGCCCCAAGTCCCAGAACTGAATATTATATAGTGGTTTAATAACATGACTTTCAAAACATTTTCTTTTCTTTAAATAGAAGTTTTATCAAATAGTACAAGTAAAATTTATCATGATGCATGTCCCAAATTGTACTTGAATCATTCAGCAGCTATATTTGCCGGAATAGTTTTTTTTTCTTTGACATCGATTATTCTGTTGCCTCAGGCTAGGGTGCTGTGGCATCAGCCTAGCTTACAACAACCTCAAACTCCTGAACTCAAGTAATGTTTCTGCCTCAACCTCCCTAGTAGATAGGACTATAGGCACCCACCACGTTCGGCTAATTTTTCATATTTTTAGTAGGGTCTTGCTGTTGCTCAGGCTGGTCTGGAACTCCTAAGTTCCAGCCATCCTCCCACCTTGGCCTCCCAGAATGCCAGGATTACAGGCGTGAGCCACTGCGTCCAGCCCAGAATACTTAATCTCATTATTATTCCTCGCTTTAAAATTTTCTTTCAGAACTGTACAAGAATTGCTAATGAGGAAAATGGGCATTTATAGATGTTGTTAGTTTAACTGCTTTATAGTAGAACCACATGTCCTTTCTGACATTCTGTTGGTGACATTTATTTTCAAACTAAGAAAACAAAGCTGCTGAGGTGCAGTTCTAAACCATTTTTTAAAAATAGTTCTCTTACAAACTATCAAAACATGTATTTTTCTCAGGGACCAGCATGCTGATGATGTCAAAGACGACTTTGAAGAGAGAACAGAAAGTGAAATGAGGACATCGCATGAAGCCAGAGGTAACCCCAGTATTCTCAGACTACCGACGTGTGTCACTACTCACATTCAACAACCCAACACTTACCTGGAATACAGCAGTCACGCCTATATTAGAGATTAGTGTCACCGGTTGGCTTATTCTTTTTTGCAGGCAGTAAATTTTCATTGCTCAGGATGAGTATAGTATGCTATTCACTTGTGGCCTGTGTTAACAGTCTCACATATCATTGTGTGTTGTACTTAAAGTTTAGTAAGACATCCTCGTTGGACTTTGTCGTACATTCTCTTCAGTATCACTGGTGTCATTTGCTTCATAATGTTTAAAACTCAATTCACAATGTGTTTTGAAATCCAAATAGAATATAGTCTTAATTTAATACCATGAAATTCAAAGAAAATTACTTCAACAAATGTTTTAAGTTGTATTGGAGAAAGTAATTTGTCTTATGTCTTTATAAAAATGATATTGCAATGATTTAATTAAACAATGAAGACTTAATGACAGTTATGGTGTAAATTGAACATTTAACTATATAATTTTTTATAAGAAAACATCCTTCTGATTAGGATTTTAATGATTGACTCTGGGTATTTTGCTCTTTGTGTGCCTAGTTTTGTTTAGATCACTATATAAAATTTAGAATGTCACCTAATAACTGGCCTGCGGTGACCTGTTCCATAAGTTGTGCAATAATTTCCATATCTGATTTTCTATAAAGCAGTAATTTATAATTAACTAAAAAGGTACAATCAGTGCTGTCTTCACCATGTTTTGTGGGGTGTAATGTAGCAAGGCGTACCAACTGCAGACTGCCAGGGTTTGAGTCCTGCTCTGCCACCTGCTGGCTATGTGATCTCAGACATGTCACTGAGTACCTCTTAGTGCCTCTGTTTATCTGTCCCAGGGAACAATGATAGTATAGCTGTCTCATAAGATTGCAATGAAGATTAAATGCAGCAACATTGTGTAACTTGCTAGATTAGTGCCTGGCACCCAGAAAGTGCTATGCAAATATCTGATTATTTAAGATGTTTCTAATCATTTAAAAAGCAAGAAAAAAATGTATAAATGTTTTGTTATCAGGCTATGTTGAATTGTTAGAGACTTCAGCCTTTCTTTGTAACTAGTGGTTTATCAGAGAGGTTGGGAACACTGCCTCCAAGTCTGTGCTCCACCACTTTCTAGTTGTGTGGTTGGCTCTGGGCAGATTAACCTATTTGCCCCTCACTTTCCTTTTATGTGTGTAAAACTGATGTAGTAATAGTGCCCTGTGGCTGGATTATCGGGAGGGTTATGCACTAGTGGCTGGAATTTTTACTATTAGAGTGTTTTTCAAACTGCAAGGAGGTTATGGCCTAGGTTCAGTTGCTCACTGCACAGAGACCCACCTACTGAGACAACAAAAATTGCCAAGGAGAAAAGGAATTTTTTAAATACTAAAAGATGTCTTTTTGGAAGAATGAGAGAAACTGGCTCTTATCCTTCTCCACAACCAATAGAGTGTAAAGGGGTTATACTTTTAAGGAGGGGGGGCTACATGTACTAGGGCCTGTCAGTGAGGGATAGTAAGTCTTGGCCTCAGGAAGTCTCCCGAGGGACCTTCAGAATCTTTACTCTTTTCTCAGCCAGAAATCCCATTATTTGGGAGAAGCAACCTAGAAAGGTCATCGAGCCCCACTGGCTTGAGAATCCAAAACAGGAGAAAGGGAGGATTATAAAAAACATACAGAGGTCATTAAGTTAGTTTTAGACTTGCTTATAGAAGCTGTAGTAGTAGCAGCACTGTGAAGTAAGTATCTATTGTGTGGAGTTTATCATTGAAAGTTCTGATGGATTTGTGAGGGACGTCATAGAAAGAAGCCCATCTCTGTAAAGTAATTTCAGGAGGTTTATTATGAGCCATGTCCAAGCAGCTTGAGCAAGTGGAGTAACTGTGGTTGGGTTACAGTTTAAGAAGAAAGTTATTGGACTTAAAGTGGTAAATAATACATGGAAGGCTGGGCAGCTCCTGTGGCTCAGTGAGTAGGGCGCTGGCCCCATACACTGAGGGTGGTGGGTTCAAACCCATCCCCGGACAAAACTGCAACCAAAAATAGCCAGGCACTATGGCGGGCACCTATAGTCCCAGCTACTAGGGAGGCTGAGGCAAGACAATAGCCTAAGCCCAAGAGCTGAAAGTTGCTGTGAGCTATGACACCATGGCACTCTACTGAGGGCAACAAAAGTATGACTCTGTCTCAAAATAAATAAATAAATAAATAATACATGGATGGTATGTGTGGATTTGATCTGAAAAAGTGAGACAACTCAAAAGGGGGTAGGGCTTATGGGTAATAGGTAGGCTTAAAAACTTTCGATTTGTAATAGGTTAAAGAACTGAAGCTTTGTCTAAAGGCTTGGAATCCTATAAATTAAAATAAAGAAGTCTGTTGTAGATAACCCACCAACCATACTTAGACTCAGGTGATTGGTTATATATATTGAAGACTTATAGGTATGTCTTACATAGCCTTAGGCCTGTTAATGAGTTACAAAAGACATCTCTAAAGGCGGGGAGGAGGCACAATGAGGCAGATATGACCCCCTTCTCATGACCACAACTCAGTTTGAGGGTATCGCTTTGCCTAAGAGGGGGCCCATTCTGTCATCCGCTGGGGGGAAAGCCTTAAGACTTTATAAAGTTCACAGGGAGTAATCATTGGATGACATTTTTAGTTTCTTAGTGATCTTTGTAACTTTTCATCTTATTTGCTGAGCAAGTTTTAATAACTCTTTATCTGAAAATTTGCCATGGTCTAGAGAAGTTCAGATTTGTTGATATATCTATGCCTGGTACTCTGTCATTTGGGGGGTAATGTCATTTTATGTTCTTTCTAATTTTGTGTACATATTTTCCCTATTTCTCTTGATTTAAATTGCCCAAATTTGTTATTTTTCCAAAGAAACACTGTTAGGTTTCTATATAATTTTTAATTTTTATGTTTCCGAGGTCATTTATTTTTATCTTTTTTACCTGTACAACCTATATTTTAATATGCATACTTTACTTACTGTTTGACTTTTTACTAGTGAAAGAGAACCTCATAAAATAAGTTCTTTGGAGAATTTTCATACATACGTTTATGAGATTGGCCTATAATTTTCCTCTTTATTCTCTAATCCAGGATTAGTCTCCTAAAATGAGCTGAACTTCTCTTTTTCACATTCCTGAAAAACTTTGACTAAGATTGTTTCACCAAGTTTCTTTCATCTGTTTAGTAATGAAATAATACAATTCTTGGCTTTTTTTTAGATCTTTTTCTTTCATCTTTCTGAAATGTTTTTTCTAGAATCATTTTGTTTGGAAGAGATTTGGATTTCATCTTCTCAACTCACCATTCAGTAGTTAACTGTCTTCACCTGAACCCTCGGGACCTATAGTCCCAAACTGGATCTTATGGTATCTGTGGACTTCTGTTCCTAGGTGACATTGGGAACATCTCAGATCCTATTCAGTGGGTGTCCTCCTGCCTCTCACATGACATAGTGTCTTTAATTGGGCTCTCTGGAAACAAACGCTGAGGCTGGGCATGGTGGCTCACACCTATAATTCTGGCACTCTGAGAGGCCGAGGAGGGTGGATTGCCTAACCTCATAGGTTCAAGACCAGCCTGAGCAAGAGTGAGACTCTATCTCTAAAAATATCTGGGCATTGTGGTGGGTACCTGTAGTCCCAGCTACTTGGGAAGCTGAGACAGGAGAATCATTTGAGCCCAAGAGCTTGAGGTTGCTGTGAGCTATGATATCATAGAACTCTACCTGAAGGCAATAAAGTAAGACTCAGTCTCAAAAAAAAAAAAAGAAAGAAAGAAAGAAACAGACGCAGAGTGTTGTGTACAGGTTTGCTGGTGAGAATTCTTGGGAACAACGCCAATGTGAAAATGAGAGATTAGGACTGAGTAGGAGTTGAGCTGCAACATTGTCACAGCAGAGACTTCACTCATCTCAGGAGTAGCTCTGAGAGCCCTTCAGGGTTATCCAGATCAAGGCAGGGGAACCAGGCCTTTCTATCTCTGAATTGATTGATCCTCAAATGTCGGCTTGGATGGGGATATTGGGCAAGGCAGCTCTCTTTGGCTGAGGACAGTTGCTGGGGACGGAGAGCAGCTCTGAGCATTGGCATTCCACAGGTAGGAGAATGAATGCCCTCGTTCCAAAGAGCAGTCATGCTGGCCTACCACCCGGTTGTTTGGTCTTTGATTTTTCTTGAAGGAAAAATCAAAACAAAAAAAAACAAAACAAAGTTTCCATTCACCTATGTGGGATTAGGCCAGCGTGATTAAGTCTAGTCTTTTGGTTTTAAAAAATGAAGCTGGCTTTTTTTTTTTTTTGAGACGGAACCTCAAGCTATCCACCTGGGTAGAGTGCCATGGCATCACAGCTCATAGCAACCTCCAACTCCTGGCCTCAAGCGAGTCTCCTGCCTCAGCCTCCCAAGTAGCTGGGACCACAGGCGCCCGCCACAAGGCCCGGCCATTTCTTGGTTGCAGCCATCATTGTTGTTTGGCGGGCCCAGGCTGGGGATTGGAACCCGCCACCTTAGGTGTACGTGGCTGGCACCTTAACCGATTGAGCCACAGGCGCTGCTGAAGCTGGTTTTTTAAATTCAATCTTCTTTTGTCCTTTTTGCCTAACAAGTTCAAGTGTCTTTGAGTTTTTAGACCCATGCTTCTTTAGAAAGTGTCTGTCAGTAATAGTTTTGATATTACCTCTGCTTCTTTTGTTCTTTTTGTGACTGGTAGTATCGATTAATCTTAGGTTACATCCAAGGGATGATATTAAAAATATTTAATGGCTGTCCAAAATATTCAAAATATTAACAGCATTGCATAGGACAGATGAAACAGAGGACTTAGTGCTGGAGCGGGGTCCTGGGGGCTCCTTGCTGTGCTGGGAGTCACCCTTATATGCTGGGTCCGAGGGAAGGTCCCAAGATTCCAGCCGTATGGTGGGAAGGAGACTGTCACCAGCCAGTATGGAATTGTGTTAATATCCTAACAACTGACACGTTCCTTGATGTCTACACGTGTTTCTCCAGGGCAATAGCTCCCTCCTTGTTCAGCCAGGTCTCCTATTGTAGGCCGCTAATGTGGGTTCCTACAGCAGCATCTATATTTGCCTGTGATTCCCTACACTGTCGCCCTCTCTTTACATCTCCTGTTTTTGTTTTGCAGAAACTATTTACTTTGTGCATTACTAAAACCAGGAACAACTTCTGTCAGTAAATCAACTCTGTTCTCCTGGTATTTTGTAGAGCTTTTTAAACGAGGCCCCATGGTGATTGTTTTCTGTTATATCATTTTTGAGACCAGAGAAGTTTGTGCAGGACTCTTAAGAATGCTTAGTGTTTGACGCTCCCATTTGAGCCCTGGCTCGATTCTTCTTTTAGATGGGGGCTTCATTCTCAGCCCCCGTGCTGGGCCCATAGGCACTCACCAGTGCTTGTTCACGGTTCCACTCCCCCCATGGCAGCAGCGGCCCTTCCAAATCTAGCCTGCCTTGGGTAGGGGAGAAGCCCCCCTGTATTTCTTTACAATGTCAGTGGGTTTTCAGAGTCAATAGGTCCATGAGGAATGTTTTATCTTGAAGCAAATTGATTTAAAAAAAAAAAAACAGACAAACTTTATTTCTCCTTAGGAAAGTACCCTAAGTTAATGCAGTTCAGTTCAGTACACTATATGTGATCATGAGCCCTTTGGGATGATGGCAGTCATGCTGCAGAATTTGCTACTTAGAGTCTTTTACTGAACATAATCTGTTCCTTTCTTCATCTTCATTTTCCTCCTCTTTCTCTCCATTTTTCCCTCCTTCTGGAGGATGGTGAGAGGCAGAAATTCCCTGGGAACAAAGGTTATTTTATCCTGTAGATAAAGTCTCCCAGGTCATCTCTCAGAAGAGTGGATGAGAACTCTGTCGGAGTGGTGATAACTTTTCTGGATTAAATTTTTTCTGGTTATTTGGTGAGATTCTTAGGGAGGAGGTGTCCTAAGACAGTTAAGAAGTTGCCCACAACATCTTCCTTGGAGTGTTTTTTTGGCTTCGGTAGCATGTCAGCGTGTGATGAGAGGGAAGCAGCTCGTCTCACCGGAGGATGCCCTCTGACCTGTCCAGAGAGTGTTCTGCTGCCTTGCAGAATGCTGGGGGCACCTCCTGATGGGGATTGGGGCATGAATGTTTGCAGTTTGGATGTAAAAGGAGATCCAGACCGTCCAGTCCTGACACTGTGGAGCTTCTCAGGGCTGGGGGTCAGGGATCCTTGATGATGCTGTGTTCTAAGACTAGAAGCTACTTTTCAGGTGGCCCCGTCTGACTGCTAGGTAGATTTGATTCTTCAGATTTGGCACAAAAAGTCTTCTTTCCTCAAATTAGACCTCACATTTGACCCCACCGTCTGACTACTAGGCATCTACCAGAAGAAAAAAAAAAACATTTTATCATAAGGGCATATGTACTGGATCAGTGGTTCTCAACCTGTGGGTTGTGACCCACAGGAAGTGTATTAAAGGGCCGCGGCATTAGGAAGGTTGAGAACCACCACACTAGATTGTTTATCGCAGCTCAATTTACAATTGCCAAGATGTGGAAACAACCTAAATGCCACCAACCCAGGATGGATTAACAAACTGATATTTGTATACCGTGGAATACAGATGAAGATGGTAACTTCACATCTTTTGTATTAACTTGGATGGAGTTGAAACACGTTCTTCTTAGTAAAGTATCACAAGAATGGAAAACCAAATATCCAATATACTTAGACTAATATGAAGCCAGTAAATGATCTAACTCATGGCCACATAGGAGAAAAACTCAATTCAAGTTGAGGGGAGGGGGCATTGAGATGCTCCCACTTAATGGATACAATGTAGGGGTGTAGGACACACCTCTTGGGTGAGGGACACAGCTACAAGAGGGACTCTACCTAACAAATTTGAAGAATCTGGTCCTTATGTCCTTATGCTTCCCATACATGACTGGGGAGTCTTTAGTGTCTGTCTCTGACATACATGTGCATATCCGTCACTAAGTTTTTTTTTAAAGAAAAATAGTGGTGACTTGATGAATATTAGTCTGAGTAGATTGATTTGCTCAGAAACAATACTTATTATTTTTCACCTTATAGTACATTTTACTGTACTATAGGTTTCTCTTAATTTTTTCTCATCCTGCTACTTTTGAAGATGATACCTTCAGTTTTACAAATACAATTTATCAATTGCTGGGCTAAGAACGAGAAAAGAGGCACATTTTCCTACTATATAGAGTGAACAGTGACAAGTGTTAGAAGAACTTAAATGGTTACAGAATATAAGGCTTTGGAAAAGACTGACTTATGCAGCAAGAAATCAGGCATCAAATTATTAAGTAAGCCCCACTGTTTTACTTGAGTGTGGAATTAGAAATCTTACTATTTCTTATAAGCCTGTCTTATAAATAATATATATAGATACTTTTTTTCAAATAATAGCTAAACTGCAAATATCAGGCATTAAAGGAATGTTTTTAAAGTATCCCATATTTTGCTTAAAAAATGTACCTTTAAACTTTGTAAAGAAAAAATAAAAACAAACTGGTACGGGTTTATATATTTTATTCATAATAGATACATGGTAAAATAGGATGAGGACCTATAATCTTGAGATTGCTTGAATGAAATGTAGAAGGAAGGATAATGATAGCTTTTAAAAATATATTCAAAGATTTGACATGTTTCATGTGGGGCAGACATTAGAATTTTCTATATGAGCTCAATGGGGTAGAACAGAAACCAATGAGATAGATTTTTGACTCAGCATAGTGAATCTGTAACATTCAGAGCAATTCAAACTTTAGATTAGGCTAGATTAAGTAAAGTTATTAGAGAACTACAACTGTAACTGCATCAGAAAACATCAGATGCATTGTGGGGGAAAAAAATGCCAGTGGAGAGCTTAATCTAAAAGTTAGCTTTTTGTTTGTTTGTTTTATAAGCTGGCTGGACAATTAGAAATCCATATGGGAAAAAAACAAATATTGACCCTCGCCTAATATATACACAAAAAATAAATTTCAGATGGATTGTAAATCTAACATGGAAGGTAGAGCATAAAATATTCAGGAGAAAACGAAATTGACTCTTCATGATCATAGGGTAAGCAAGGATTTCTTCAGGGGACATATAAAGTATTTACCACCAAAGAAAAAAGTTAACAAAGCACACATTAGTACAATTACTTCTGTTTTTCAAAAGACCCTAGTAAGAGAGTAAAAATGAAGATACAGTAGGAGGAGATATTTATAATACTTACATTCAACAAAGGACTTTACCCAGAATACACACACACACACACACACACACACATATGTGTTATAGATATCATTTATAAATCAGTAAGGAAAAGGTAAGACAACCCAATAGAAAAATGGGCATAAGACACAAAGACACTGTATATGGAAAATAAACATGATGACATTGCCGACTTCATTAGTCATCAGATCAATAACCACAATGTGATACCACTGTAGACCCACCACAATGGTAATGAAAAGACTGTACCACGTATGGATGTAGATATGCAGCAAATTAGCACTCTCATATGCATGGGGTATTGTACAACCGTTTTGAGAAAACTGGCAGGATTTGCCAGAGCTTAATGTACACAAAGCTGTGACCCAGAAGTTTCATTCCTTGGTATATTTGCAGTGGAAATGCATACATAGGTTTAAAAAAAGAAATGTGTGAGGATATTTGTAATAGTACTGCTTATAGTAGCCCAGAATTTTAAAAACTCAAAGGCCCATCATCTCCAAATCAATTCCAGAATATTCATAACCCTGAAATAAAATACAACCAACAGAAAGTGAACTTCAGCTACTGCACAGCAATGTGGATAGATCTCAGAAACATGTATTTGAGAGTAAGAAGCTGAACACCACAATTTGCAGTGTAAATGCAATTCAAAAACATCTACAGTAAAAGCATTTACGGTGTTATTAGTCAGGGGCCAGGTCCCCCTTGATGGATTGGGTGTGATGGAGAGGGTGCCCTGGCCACATTCAGAGTATTGGTTACCTGTTCACTTTGTGAAATGTCAGTGATTCAGTGACCTTTACACGTAGAATTTGTGCACCTTTCTATAAATGTATTCTTCAAGGAAAAATAAGCTTACTTTAAAATATTCTTAGAGATACGAAAGGAGGGTTTGTGAAGGAATTGATCTGTCACTGTAGCTGAGCTGCGGTGTGAGTCAGTGTGGGAGAGTTGCCTTTCTGTGAGGTGCTCTGAGTAAGTGATTTCCAGAAAAGGCTTCTGTTCTGAAGGATCAGAAGGAGATGATTATTGACAGTCCCAGGGACATAAATCATTTACTAAAAAATGGCCACTTTCGGAAAGCAGCAGTTACTGAGGTTTTGATTCAGAAGCTCTAACCCGGGAACAGAACAGTCAGTAATTTTCATTTCCGTCTGCACAGTGACAAAAGGCTTTGCCTTTCTGCTGTTTTGTAATTTTTATTGCAATAGTTTCATATCCCTTAAAAGACTGAGTTGGCTATTTAAAAAGCCAGTCTGATCAGTAAATAAAAATTAAGAATACAAACCCCACCTGAGACAAAAGGCAAGCACAAGCACAGTAACTACTTGGTAAACATGTACACCTTGGCTGTTACCTTTACAACATTCAAAGGAGAGAGGGGAACAGCTACAATCTCCTAAGATGAGAGTTATTTTCCTTGTCACCAAAACCTTGAAGCACATTTCTTACCTGAACTGTGAAGGAGGCAACATTGACCGACTTAGGACAGACAGCAAGTCTTACTGGTGCTGTAGCAAACAGAGGAGTTAAATTTATAGCTCGTTTTTCACAACAACCTTCAGTGAAGACAAAGGCGGAGGTAATTATTCAAGGAAGGTAATGCTGGGAGGAGTCAGTGCTTAACTAACTCGACCTGTCTCATTCCCCAAGGGAGATGCGCTGCCTGGGGGGCCTGCTTGCTGCTCTGCAGAGAGTGATTCCCGTTTGTTTCAATTGACCAGGTGCCCGGGAAGAACCGGCCGTTCAGCAGGCCCAGCGCAGGTCAGCCGTCTTTCTGTCCTTTAAGTCGCCGATCCCATGCCTGCCGCTGCGCTGGGAGCAGCAAAGCAAGCTTCTTCCCACGGTGGCTGGAATCCCTGCCAGTAAAGTTTCCAAGTGGAGCACAGATGAGGTATACTTCCTGCTCTTGGTCTTGGGGCCGCAGACATGGTCGGCTGAAGGAGAGGGGGGCACCTGGAGCATATGGAGGGTTTCGTCTTTTTTTTCTTTCTGGGAGTGAAGCAATTATTCTGAGAAAAACACCTAAAAACATAGAGGTTAAATGTTTTGGACCTGTAGCATTTAGATTCCGACCTTTTTTGTTTAACTGGAAATTTGTGCTATTATCTTTGACAGGTGTCAGAATTCATACAGAGCTTACCTGGGTGTGAAGAACACGGAAAAGTATTTAAAGATGAAGTAAGTGTTCCACTAAACTGCAGCCTTACTTAATGGGATCACAGTGCTGAAGCGGAGTGAATGGTGACGTGTGGAACTGTCAAATATCAGGAAGAGATAAGAGTGTGTTAAAAACTGATCAACTGATGCATGGTCGGCTAACAGGCAGCATTAATCAATTCTACCAAAAGATGTTTGTATGAGATGGTGTGCAAAGAACGTTTGTAAATTCTACTTTCCAATGCCCCATACTCTAGTCTAGTGTCTAGCAGTGACACTAGACTCCTTATTAAAAGAAACTCAACAAAACTAAATAGCATGCATTTATATAATTCATAGCACAGAAAGAAACCAAAGAAATAAGCAGCATTTTGATTGTTAATAAAACAAAATTAGTTCCCATTATTTTATTTTTACATGTCATTCTAACACCAAGGTTAACTCCATTTGCTGCTTATAATAAATAATATTACCATTATTGCTTAAAAAAAAAACCTTTAAATCTTACACATTTCTCAGTAATGTTTATAATAACATATTTATCATAGCCTGCTTTAGGAGGACATTGTATTAGTTGTTTTCAACTACATTGCCAAAATTTCAATAGAAGGCATGATTAATAATATCATATGTGATTCTAGTGAATAAAAAGGAATCTGGTTTCGAACTACACTAAAGATAATATTGTTGGAGAGCAGGAGACCCTTTTCTCTAGAAACCTTTAAAAATCTGCCACTTGCCTGTCATCTCTTCCAAGCAGATCAGTAGTTATCAGTCTGATTTTGACTCTTTGTGATGTTGCCAGAAGGCAGGAAGCAGGGAGAACGTAATCTCAGGCTTTCTCCAGCATCCGCCATCTACAGTTACTCACATGCACACCTTGCTGGCCTGTGTCTAAACCTGACCTGTTAGGAACAGCATTCTCCCAATTTCATTGCAGATGTGTGCAGAGAACTAAGAATCCAGGCACCAGTCATCAGTGTTACACTATTAAATATAGCTTACACCTCAGATGAACACCTGTGAAAATGTACAAGGATCTGGCTTTCATCGTCCTTTCGCTGACTTATGTGGTTGCAGAACTGTTTTATCTTTTTTCTAGTTGATTTTCATTTAGCAGTTATTCAGATTTCGAATTTCTTTCCTTAATTCCTCAATTATCTTCATAGACCACTCTCAATTAACGTTCTATTCCTGAACAGACTTAGATCCCCATGGGGAAATGTTCCTCTTTCTCAGAGAGAGTTGTTTAGTCCATTACCTTTGAAATGATAAAGCAGCTATTTTTTGAGATGGTGTCTCACTTTGTTGCCCTCGGTAGAGTGCCATGGCATCATAGCTCACAGCAACCTCCAATTCTTGGGCTCAAGTGATCCTCTACTCTTAGCCTCCCAAGTAGCTGGCACCTGCCACAACACCAGGCTATTTTTAGAAATGGGATCTCACTCTTAGCTCAGACTGCTTTCAAACTCCTGTTCTCAGGCAAAGCCCCAGCCTTGGCCTCCCAGAGTGCTGGGAATATAGGCATGAGCCATCATACGTGGTGGATAAAGCATTTTTAAAAATAAACATATACCTCACCCATTTATAAATTCCGCTGTTGATTCTGTTGATATTTAGATAATCCTTATAGGTTTGCTCTATTACACATTGCTGACCGGTCATTAGTTACCCACTAACATGGATGGTTTCTGTGTAAAGTTGCCAGTGTTTACATGTGTTACCATGGCAGCTGTTCCCTGATTAGTTCCTCCCAGTTGTCCCAAATTCATCCTATTTTATTCTTTCTCCCCTCCTCATCTCTCAGCTGCTTATAGAATAGAATCACTTCGTGCCTCTAACATCTTAACACATTGTTGACTGGCAGTTTTATGCAGTAACTTTCCATGTTACTGGTTCACTTGTTACTGGTTAGCAATGTGTCAAGAAAGGTAGAAGTTCAAATTCAAAATAATTCGGTATTTCTTTGAATAATTTTTTTTTCATGGCACATGATCTTTGGAGATGTTTCTCAGGTACCAAAGACTCCTCTTTGGAAAAGTGGAACAGTTAATGTTCTGTCTCATACTTATTATTCATCTTGTAAATGTTTGTTAAATACCATGCATATGTTAGTCTGTGTAATGCTCTGGTGAGAGGATGATTCAAAAATAATTAAACAAGGGCGGGTGTGGTAGCTCACACCTGTAATCCTATCACTCTGGCAGGCGAGGTGGGTGGATCGCCTGAACTCACAGATTCAAGAACAACCTGAGCTAGAAGGAGACCCCATCTCTAAAAATAGTCAGGCGGGGCTGGGCATGGTGACTCACGCCTATAATCCCAGCACTTGGGAGGCCAAGGAGGTGGCTTGCCTGAGCTCACAAGTTTGAGACCAGCCTGAGCTAGAGTGAGACTCTGTATCTAAGAATAGCCAGGTGTTGTGGCAGGTGCCTGTAGTCTCAGCTACTCTGGAGGCTGAGGCAGGAAAATTGCTTGAGCCCAAGAGGCTGAGGTTGGTGTGAGCTATGACACTCTACCAAGGGCGACTAGATGAGACTCTGCCCCCCACCGAAAAGAATAAATAATAATAAAATCGTCATTGCATTCAAGTGTGTCATAAGGTCTGTGGATATTGGTTTTAAGTCCTAGAAGTAAACCATAACACATCTAATGAAGTCATGTAAATTATCTCTAAAAGGCAAAATACAAGTACTGAGATAGGCCGTTGGGGAAGTCTTTGCCTTCTCTCTCAGATAATTCACGTCTAATCTGATGAACACTCTATTGGGTGTGTTATAAAAGATGCCAACTCTCTGCCCCACCACTGCCAGCGCAGTCTCAGCCACCATACTCCCCAGCGGGATTAATGTGGTGACCTCCTCACAGGGTTCCCTGCTTCTATTTTTGCTCCTCTCCTATCTCTTCCCAGCACAGCCAGGGTGATCCTGCTGAAACAGAAGTTGAATCATGTCCCTCCTCTGTTCACATCCTCCCAGTAGCTTCACGTCTCAGTCAGTAAAATCTGACGTCCTCAGAGTGACACCATGTGGCCTCTCTCTCTTGCCTCCTTGTTTACACTGCCCCTCGCAGTTCTGCACACTGGCCTCCTTGCTGTCCTGGGATTGTCCTGGTGTGTTCCCGCTCCTCCTTCCGCCTGGTGTGCTCCTCCCCTGGAGGCTCCCAGGGTGCAGTCTCTGCCCAGGTGCAGCCTCTCCATCAGTCCCGCCTGACGGCCCTCTCCCAGCCTGCTGAACACTAATCACCTTCTGATTTACTAATTAATAGGCTTGTCTATTATACTTATTGCTTATAATCTCCCCCTACTAAAACGTAAACTCCACAAAGAATTTTTGCTTGCTTGCTTGTTTTTGTTTTATTCTTTGTGTGCCCAAACCCAAGAAGAGTGTTTGAATATACTAGATGTTTAGTACGTTTTTCTGAGTGAAAACTTTTACGCCATGTCACTGTGGTTTAGAGATAAAGTATTGGGACAGAAGACTAGTGCTCAGTGGAGAGGTCAGTGACATGGAAGCAACAGCTCCTAAAATCCAAACTCTTTGACCTCATTTTAGGCCTTTAGTAAGACATCTAATCGCTAGAGTTATATTGCTACATATGCATTTCAGAAGCAAACAAACAAAAATCAGCCTAGCAATACATTGCAGTGGTCACTGTTGTTCTTAGAAGGTTCTTTTTAAAATTTACTTCCTTCCACTCAAGGCTTGTTCTTATGGCCACACATCAGAGCAACCTGTATATAACATACCAAGTCTGGCATTGGCCATAAGATTTTGCTTTCTAGTGTAACCTCCTGATAAGTAATAATCTACCAAAAATTACCCTTCTCCCTCCACTCTTTTTTTTTTTTTTTTGAGACAGAGCCTCAAGCTATCCCCCTGGGTAGAGTGCCATGGCATCACAGCTCATAGCAACCTCCAACTCCTGGGCTCAAGCAAGTCTCCTGCCTCTGCCTCCCATGTAGCTGGGACCACAGGCGCCCGCCACAACGCCCGGCCATTTTTTGGTTGCAGCCATCGTTGTTGTTTGGTGGGCCTGGGCTGGGGATTCGAACCCGCCACCTTAGGTGTATGTGGCTGGCGCCTTAGCCGATTGAGCCACAGGCGCCGCCATCTCCCTCCACTCTTAATTTCAAATCCCAACCTCTCAGTTCTCTGAACGTTCCTTTTTATCAGTCATCTGTCATGCTGAACTCTCACATGGTCTCAGAAGGAAAGTCAGTTGCTGCTATAAGCCTTCAGTAGGGCTCAAGGTTATAATAAACCAGTCAGTCTTTGTCGTGAGCTCCTTGGAAATGGGTGTGTTAGCTGACGCCTTCATCAATGACGTAGAAGGCTTCTGTCGGGCTGTGCGTTCCACTGAGGCCTGCCTCAGTTGAGGACACTGTTAGTAGACCTGCCCTTCTTTCTGACCTTTATCAAACTGCTTTCATAGCTCAAGCAAATGAGACCAGAGCAAATGTTTCCAAGGAGCAGTAGAATATTTTTTATATCTGCCATTTAGCTGTGTTATTATTAGAGATTAACACCGGAATGTCTTTTCTTCTAATTTACAACAGCAGCAGGACGTTTTTTTTTTACCGAAGTTAGCAGCCGTTTTCCCACATGATTGTTACCCCACGCTGTGCAAGACGACTCTGGTTTTTACTGATTAAGTATACAGTCATTTTAGATTTACAGACTTTTCATTTTTGGAGGAGAGAAGAAAATTCTAACAAATAGCTACTTAATCATATCAGCCTTTATGGAGAAAACCTTTTGTAGAATTAGAGTCTGGTTAGTTTACTGGGACCACCGTGACAAATACCACAAATTGGTGGCTTATGGCTGGAATTTATCGTCTCAAGTTGTAGAGCAAAATGGAAGTCGAGGTGTTCTCAGAGTTGCTGTCTTTCAAGGGCTGTGAGGAAAGAATCCTCCCAGGTCCTCCCTTCACTTAGAGGTGGTGTTCCCTTTGCATATTCACAATGTCATCCCCTCCGTATGTGTCTGGCTCTACGTCCAAACTTCCTCTTTTTACAAGGACACCAGTCAGTCCCACTGGGTTAGGTGCTCACACTACACCTCTGTGACCTCATCTTAACTAGCTACATCCGCATCAGCCAGTTTCCCAGTGGGAACTTTGGGGGTGGAGATCAGAGTTCCACCCCTAACGGGATTCTGCTGTCAAGGTTTCTGATGTACTATGAGGCGGGGAACAAAAGCGTGTTTAGGAAAACCGACAAAAGCAGTGAATTAGTTTAAGGTGGTGGAGCTCCCCGTGAGCAGAAAGTTGTACAAAAGATTGTGCTCCTTCAGTCTGCCCATCAGCCCAGACAGCACCTTCACGGTGTTCTATCTCTGAACCTCAACAGTATGTTTTACCTTTGAAATTCTAGACAACAGTAGCCTGAATACTCAAGAAACATAGGCTATTTGTCTTCAAGGAGGCTGAGAGAGAGGAAGGGTCTTTCTCATGGTTACCCCAGTGCTAGAGCAGGCTGGAGTCTGCACCTTTTAACAGCAGTCACACTTTCTTCCAGCTACTACTGATGAAATGCCTTTCTTCTGTATGTAAAGACTCACTGTGGACACAGTGGATGTGTTATCTTTCTGATTTTTTTTCTTCATGGAGGAAGGCTAATTTTGAAAAAAAAAAAAAAAGAAACTAGCATGTACCTGATGTATTTGCGTGAGTTATTTTATGTCCACAAATATTCATGTGCATGCTATCTTTTCTAACTTAAAAACCTACCCCAGTATGAACTGGATTGAGGGTACTCAGATTTGTCCTTATTCTTCCTGACTTTTCTCCTGGTTTGGAGTAACCACGGTATGCTATGAGCATTCTATTTTCCTGTGGGCTGATTCTTCACCTGAGTGCATTTACTGTGTTCCAGTCCATGTGGGTGTGGTGGTGTATGTGTAGAAAAGAGTGGCCCACGTCGGGAAAGGGTGCACACATAAACTCCTACGTGTGCCTTTTTAGAAGAAAGCTGGTAACATCTTTGAATATTTCCTGCAATGCTGTATCTGATTAATCCATATTCTTTTTTTATTCCCCCCACCTCAGCAAATTGACGGAGAAGCATTTCTACTTATGACCCAAACGGACATTGTTAAAATCATGAGTATTAAGCTGGGCCCTGCTCTCAAAATTTTCAATTCTATCCTGATGTTTAAAGCTGCAGAGAAGAATTCTCACAATGAACTTTGAAGATAGTGAATTCTGAATTCTATCAACTTTCGGCTTTAAAGCTCATGTTTTATTCAAAGCACAAGGACGGTTGTAACTCCTACATGAGAATTCTCCAAAACTCAAAAAAAGAGCAACACTATCGAATTATTTATATTCCTCGAAAGACAATGTATATGAATTCTTCTGAAAGTGCTTGAGCTTTTAACCAGGTACTGTCTAACAACAGGCATCTTTTGGTTCTGTTCACTGAGCTAAATTTATCTTTGTA
This sequence comes from Galagoides demidoff, assembly GCA_963574575.1. Taxonomy (NCBI): domain Eukaryota; kingdom Metazoa; phylum Chordata; class Mammalia; order Primates; family Galagidae; genus Galagoides; species Galagoides demidoff. The sequence goes on from CAUYQV010143869.1 coordinate 47,333, forward strand.
AATCTTTTTGAGGCTGGGGGGTGGGGGGCCGAAGGGACTTCATTATTTATGGATGGGGGGGAGAGTAAGAACTTTTGGCATTTTGTAAACATTGTTGAATTCTCTTTCATGTACACTGTTTCTTTTTCAATACTTTCGGAGACCTTTTTATATAATCAATTTCAAATTAAACCAAATTAGTCAAAACCTGGCTAAGTTTAGCCAGTGGGACTGTTATCTGTATTAATTTTGTGCCATATTTTGAATTGCAACATTATGCTAAGTATAACTTTGCAAGTCATGATATTGCCTAACTGCTCATCCTAATTTGTTGAGGCTGAATACTTGTAAAAATGACTTTTCTTTCAATCAGTGTTTTTTACTTTTGCACGCATTATGAAATGTTAAATTACTTTTCACCAGCATCTTTACTATAATTACCAAAAACATGTATATAAAAGAATGGAATCGAAAAATGAAATATATAAACATAAATAAATTAGGTAGCGTATTTGAGTGGCATCAGCCTCCCGCATCATGGTGCCCGTGTGTTTACAAGAATCAGACAGCATCAGAGGAATATGCAGTTACACTGGGGGAATGTACCAGAGGACCTTGAACTATTACGTATGGGAGGACCTTGAGCTTTTCTCTACTTGTCGTTGAAGCAACTGGGGTGCTTTACAGACACCAAAGGCTCGTTCTGTTGATAGAAACACTAATCTGTAAAGAGCTCAGATTCAGGTCTTCACAGCGTCCTCCAAACCCAAAGGTTTCCACCCAGCTTGACTAAAGAGCGAACCTCTAGATATTCCTGAAAAGACAAGGTGTGAAGAAACACCACCAGTTGACAAAAAATCCTAAATGCTCACAGATCAGTAAGGAGATTTCCCAAAGCGGTTAGTGATTCAAGAACCTCCCTTTTGGAAGGGTTCCTTTTTCTGTAGAATACTTTGCCTCGATATATAAACATACAGATGCACTTTAAATGAAAACCTTGATTATAACTGATAGCTGGTAGTGTTTCTTTTGTAAGAATGCATTTCTAAGGCAAAAGGTAAATTATTTTGTCAGTCTTTTGATGTACTTTCCATTTCCAGGAATGGATATTTATTCCAGGACTATTTTAAAAGTAGAAAGTAAAAGTTTGTAGCATGCTGTCTGAATTCTGGGGAGAGTTTCACCCCCTTCCTTTGTTGCTTTCATTCTGTCTGATGTCCGACTTCCTTTGATGTCCCCTGTTGGAAATCTAATAGCAGTCTTTTGCATTTGTCATAATTCAAGGTAAAACAGGGTCCGAGACATCACAGGGTCCCGTTCGTTTCTTTGCATGAATCTACTTAAATAAGTTTTTTTACTGTTTTTTTTCCCTTTTTTATGTTTTGTTCAGAATTTGTACATTCAAGTTGCACTTGTTATATCTGATATGAATGAAATAAAATCTTAATTGCAGATGCTTTTCTACATATGGATGATTTTTAAGAACGCTTGTCAAATGGAAGGGGGGTTGAAAACGGGACCCACATCAAGCGCATGGGCGATATGTACCCGGGCGATGAATCTGGAGGGTTCAGAACTATTTGTCAAACTATATCCCAAGACGATGTGATGAGTGAGAAAAAAGTTTAAAAACCATGTTGTTAGGTCATGTAGCATTCATTCCCACTAGAAATTTTTCCTATCTTTTTTAAAGCATGTATCATAAGTAAAAAGGCTTTTAAATTTTATTAAAAGCATCCGTTCGTTCAATAATTTGCATGACCTCTTAAACTTTTTAAAAATTTGAGGAAGTAACCCAGGAAATGCTCACTCCATTGTGATATAGGTATTAACACATTCAAATCTCTTTTCAGTTCTCAAAAAGATCTTTCAAAACTAATAAGTAACATTGATATTTTGAATTTTTTTATTTTTTATTTTTTGCCGGGGCTGGGTTTGAACCCGCCACCTCCGGCATATGGGGCCGGCACCCTACCCTTTTGAGCACCGCCCCAATGATTATATTTTGTGGATATTTCAGTGTCTGTGAGTATAGTCTCACTCTACATTTTTTGGGGGGGGGAGGGGCCGGGGCTGGGTTTGAACTCGTCACCTCCAGTATGTAGAGCCAGCGCCCTACTCCTTGAGCCACAGGCACTGCCCAACACTAATATTTTGATAGTAACATCAAGAGCACTTTTAAACTGTAGTTTTGTAGTTTTTCCCTCATGAAATACTTGGAAAGAAGTGAAAGTACAGTGAGTTTTGTTGGATCCTAAAAGCGCTGTACAATCATTGTCATGGCAAGGTAAACAGCATTATAACCTGGGACTCTGGGCATAGCTAGTTAGGCACATAGGACAAGTCACTGTGTCCCTAGGGCAGGAAGCAGTAGCAGAGGAGCACAGGTCACTGACGTTGGCACCTGTGTTAGCAACATCAACCAGCAACAAGGAGACTCAGAACACAGCAGCCCTCACCCTCAACAAATGATTCAAGGAGACCAAAGCTCCTAGCACCACACAGGTCACCTGGAGGAAAATGTTCAACTTCAAGATGTCAAGCAGTGTCCAGACCCAAGACACAGACTGCAGGCCACAGTGTGTGGAGCTCCTGTCACTAAATCTTTTAAACATCACAGTGTCCTTTAAAAAACTAAGTTAACTTAGAAAGTATAACCTTGATTGTGGAATTCCCAAGAAGTCAAATCAAAAGAAAAGTAACAGCTCCTTAATTAAGTAGCATTTTATTACAGGATTTCACAAAGAACTTAATATCTACGTGTAAAGATAGAAGCCTTGGAATTTTAGCATCAGTGAGAACACAGTGATTTTCTAATACCTACCTCTTACCACAACCATAAAGCAAAACAATTTTTTATTACGTTTCAGCTTTCCCACAGGAAAATTTGGATATAATAGTTGGCATGCTTTTAATTAACTGGGTGTTGAAATTCTGCTTCCCTTTCCTTTTCTTTCAAGGAAGGAAAATAGGGACTGTGCACATCAAAAATCAATGTCTCTAGAAAGTTGAGGGTTTGGGATAGTCTCCTTGGACACTCAATGCCAAATACACGAAAGGCTGCTACTAGAACAGCCAAGGCAGTCACACAGTTATCCACCTTCGTGAGCCTCTCCTTCTCTAAATACAAAGAAAATTCGCAGACCTCAATGTTGAAAGGGTTTTTAACTTCTAACACAGGCGTGGACGTTTGCACCTGAAGAAAAGAATAGAGTCATGGTCAGGATGGGCCAAACAGCTAAATATCATCATGAAACATGCCTGAATTTGATCATGATACTACAATACGTAAGCTTGTTGCGATTTAGTATATTTGTTAAGTATGAGAAAGTATGCTCTAAAATAGTATATCAGTCTGTTTTGTAATAAATTATGGGGAGATGTAAAATGTCAAAACCAAGGCCATGAACATACTGCACACCTTCTTATTCACGACGACAAAAAGGCTGGGGTCATCCCCAAAAACATCTGGGAGGAGTAAACATGTGGCTGTCATCTTCATGTCTGTCAAAGTAAGCATGTTTCCAAAGTCAGCGTTTAGCAATGGTAAGCTTTTAGCCATTCTCATAAGCAAAGCTAGTATTACAACATCTGGATAGAACAAGCTACCCTCCTTAGATCAGCATTCCACAACCCGTCTTAACCACAGCCTTTTCTAATAAAACATTCAAAATTTCATGTGTGCTCTGCAGATCGTGCCAGGGGAAGACAAGAGGTGTGTACTTTCTATCAGCCAGGATGGCTTCCCCTTGCTTCACCCTGTGATTTATATCATAAAATGAATAGGTTACTAGTTCCCTAAATACAATCTTACAATATTGAGTACACTTTAAAAATCTATAGCTGAAAAGTCTGGGCACTGTGGGTGGCTCACCCCTATAATCCTAGCACTCTGGGAGGCCGAGGTGTGTAGATCTCTTGAGCTCAGGAGTTGGAGACCAGGCTGAGCAAGAATGAGACCCTGTCTCTGAAAAATAGCTGAGGCAAGAGTTTTCCTTGAGCTTAAGAATTTGAGGTTGCTGTGAGCTATGACGCCACAACACTCTACTGAGGGTGACAAAGTGAGATTCTATTTTTAAAAAAATAGTAAAATAAAAATATACCTATACTCCTCCCTCATTTGAAAAAATATTTTTTCTTTCTTACCAGTTGTCTTCCAGAATTTCACTTACTACCAAAGCAAAGTTTTTCTCAATACCCTGAATTATACAGAGAACTGAGACCAGATCACCCCACCCTGCCGATTTACTAACATTTCAACATGTCTTCATCTGTGTACTGTTTCATTTTCTCTTGCAATGCAATATTGATTGGATTGTCCACCACTGAAAAAGAAGTCAGTATATTTTCTGAATAGGATTCCAAAATGTGCCTTATTTTCTTATAAATATCTGTTCTTGTAAGAAGTTGGAATTCTCTGAACATCTGATAAGAGAAGAAAGCAATAGAAACATCAGATCGCAAGAAAAGCCAACATAGGCTCGGCGCCAGTAGCTCAAGCGGCTAAGGCGCCAGCCACATACACCAGAGCTGGTGGGTTCGAATCCAGCCCGGGCCTGCTAAACAACAATGACAGCTACAACCAAAAAATAGCTGGGCGTTGTGGTGGGCACCTGTAGTCCCAGCTACTTGGGAGGCTGAGGCAAGAGAATCACTTAAGCCTAGGAGTTGAAGGTTGCTGTGAGCTGTGACACCACAGCACTCTACCCAGGGTGAAAGCTTGAGGCTCTGTCTCAAAAAAAAAAAAAAAATGTTTCTTTAAAGGGTATTAAACTTTGTTCTGACAGTAAATTCCTGGTCTCTCCTCTGGTCCTGTTAGAGTTGATGTTATCATTTGTTTGCCTATTTTTTCTTGGTGTTTGTCCTAGTCTGACCTAGGAGATGCTCCTGGCTCTAATTTAGGGCATGGTTCTCACTAAAAAGGCGCTGGCTTTCTTACGTCCTAAGTGGATGCCTGGGGTGCTCAGTGGGGTCTCTCTACTCTGAGCCAGCATTCTCTTAAGTGTCCACACCAGAAAAATCTCAGCCACAGCCAAGATTGGCACTGTGTAGAATTCTGTCCCCACTCTTGGTTTCTCCAGTGCCCTGTCCTGCATAAACCAGCCCCTCCCTGACTCCCAAACCAATTTCTTCCGGGTCAGTTCAGTGGGACCAGCCACCACTCTAGGTGATAAGGTAGCACATGAAACCTGAAGCAGAAAACCCAGGACAGTGACGTGTTTCCTTTTTATTAAGGAGCAGAGCCCTGCCCTCAGTGTCTGTTGTCTAAGGCCTGAGAGCAGCTACCAGAATGGAGTCCAGCACTAGTTACTCTATCATGGCCTAAAGCAAAAGTCAGATTTTTAAAAAAAAAATTATATTTTTTTCTGACACAGAATCTCACTGTCACCCTGGGTAGAGTGCCATGGTATCGTAGCTCACAGCAGCCTGAAACTCTTGGGCTCAAGGGATTCTCTTGCCTCAGCCTCCATAGTAGCTGAGACTATAGGCGCCTGGCTAGTTTTAGATATGAGGTCTTGCTCTTGCTTAGACTGGTCTCCTAGCACTCTGGGGGGCCAAGGTGGTAGGATCACTTGAACTCAAGAGTTCAAGACCACCCTGAACAAAAACGACACCCTGTCTATACTAGAAATAGAAAAAGTAGCCAGGCATTGTAGTGCATGCCTGTAGTCCTAACTACCTGGTAGGTTGAGGCAGGTCCTCTAGCCCAGGGGACAGAGCAAGACTCTGTGTCAGGAAAAATAAAAAAATTACAGTCATTATAAAAACCATTCTCCAATCCATATTTTGGAAAGGGTGAAATACCTGAGGGAATGAGGAAGAACAGTGGGAGATAAAAGCATGTACATGGACGTGGCCTTCAGTCTGGAAAGTCTGCTTTTCACTCAGGCCACAGGGGAACCTCGGCCAGAAGGAATCTCACCTAACCTCATGGATTAGGGCCTGAGCTCAAGTGATCCTCCCTCCTCAGCCTCCCCGAGCGCTAGGGGACCAGCTTGAGCAAGACCACTTTGAAAGGCTACTTAACATAGTCTATGTATTTTTCCCTAAAGATGGGGTCTTGCTATGTTGCCCAGGCTGGTGTCAAACTCCAGGCCTTCATTTCAAGGCTGTGCTCCAATGAAGACCCCTAAGGCTGCAACGTTAGTGACCAGAGCAGCCTTACCAACCATCCACTAATCCTGTCAGCATCCAAAAATCAGTACTGCAATTCCATGTCACTCTCTGCTCTCTGCTGGGCAGCTTTAAAACTATTGATATTTAAAACATGTTCCCTACATTTATAGAGTGTATTAACTATCAGTATGGTAGGTTTTGGCTTTAAGGCTATATTTTGTAGGTGTGTCAATTTGGCATACTTTTCTAATAGCCAGAGGCTGCCAGTGATTAAGGTTCCTAGCAACCCAAAGATTAAGAGGAAACAAGCAAAAGCCAAGGCAGGGTTAGAGGATTAGGTGGATTAATCCATGTAAAGCACTTAGAACATGCTGTTGCATAGTAAGCACTCAGATGTTTGCTATTAACATTATCATTAAAATAATACAGGCGAATTCTTTCTTTTTTCGTTTCCCCCCACCCATCCTGGTGGCAAATTCTTATTTCAGGTTTTCTGGGGGAAAAAAATGTGAAATATTTCATGTTTAATTGGGTGGACTATACCCATAGAATTCCTCTATAAAATGTGTTCTCAAGTATAAACTTTGCTGTACCTTTCATTATATAGCATAGCTAAAACTACATTAAAGTTATAAGACCCTTGAATGGTCCCCTTAAACTAAATGGAAGGGTATTTAATTTACCCATGGGACTTCATATATTTTTAAGACCACTTAATGCGATCATTTGGGATCCTTGCATAGTAATAGTTCCTTAATAAAGTTTCCTAGTTCGATTGTCTAAAAGCATTCATAGGGAAAATGATTAACACTCAAAATACCCCTAAGTCATGATCCCCCAGCCTCTGTGATAAGTCCGGTAACAGAGAACTCTTCAGTTCTGAAGGCAGCCAGTGCCTCATCTGACCATGCTTCCTGAAATGTTTACCAAATGATCCTAGCTGGACGTAGCCTGTTGGGCCTCACACCCTGAGATCCACACCCACTGTCTTGCTACTTGTCCTGTTACCACTCCAAAAGGAAAGAGGAAAAAAATCAGTTTGGACACTATAATCAGAGAAAATTATAAGTGAATAAAAATACCAGCCAGGTATGGTGATTCATGCCTATAATCCTAGCACTTTGGGGGTCCAAGGCAGGAGGATTGCTTGAACCCAGGAGTTTGGGACTAGCCTGAGCAACAGTGAGACCCACGTCTGTACAAAAAACATACAAAGTAGCCTGGCGTGCTGACACATGACCTGCAGTCCTAGCTACTCAGTAGGCTGAGGCAGGAGGAATGTTTGATCCCAGGAGTCTGAGGTTGCAGTGAGCTAAGATGATGCCACTGCACTCTATCCAGGGCAATGAAGCAAGATCCTATCTCAAAAAAAATACCTGATAAGGGCACTTCAAGAAAGGAAACAGTTTAAGGATGTCCTTCCGAGGTGTTCTGCTGCCGATCATCTTTCTTCTGATTTCCAGAGTCTGGCTCATCCTCTTGTCAATTTCTGTCCAGTTCTTTTCTGTTTTCACATATTCTTGCTGGAACCAATTAATATGTTCGTCTACCTCAGAATTTAAACAAACAACTTCTCCCTGCAAAATGTATTTAAAATACCAATGAATTCCATGTTTCAAGTAGTAGTTGCATACTTAACGAAAACTTGAATTACAGACTCAAAATAACATACTCTCGAGGGGAGCATTTCTGATTACGCTTGGCCTTGAACATGGTTAACAAATGGACACTCTTTCATGAAAACAAAAAGACAAAATATTAAGAAGAGATAAAAAGTCTTTAACTCATTAACTGACACACTAGAAAAATGAGTCTTTCCTTACCACATTTGAAAAAAATTTTTTTTCCTTGGGGCCGCGGTATTTTATTAGGTCAAGAGATGTGTGAGTTAAATATACTTCATGATACCCCAGACCCAAAATTAGTGTAAGTGAACCCGGACTCAAGTTAGTATAAGTTGAATATAATTCACATAGCAGTTAATGTGTTAAATTAAGGTTTTATTATTGCTATTATCTATTTTCTTTTTAAACGCCTTTTTATAGGTCCAGTACCATGCTATATAATTCAAGTTCAAAGTAATAGCAGTGAGCATCAGTGAATCATCAAAGCATCAATGATATTCACTATACATTTGGGTACAGTGGTTAAGGTTGAGGGGGCACAGCTAAGAAATACCTCACAAATTCTTCCTGAAATTCTTAAGACAATCAACTTTGAGGAAACAAAAAGCAAACACATCTTCCTAGAAAAATTAATTGAGAGAGCACTTGGCTGAACTGCACTTGAATGAAAGCTGACCAACCATCTAAATGACCAGCATGTGGGCGTTTGTTACCTATAAACATGAAAAAGATGATGAGGAACCAAAAAGGCTCTTACATCAAGGCTTCTACAAGCACATTAGGAAAGCTCTGGATAGACCCACTTTTTGTGAACACAGGACATAAATCAAGGAAACAAATTTCCTTTTTTTTTTTTTTTAGACAGAGTCTCACTATGTCACACTTGGTAGAGTGCTGTGACATCACAGCTCACAGCAACCTCAAACTCTTGGGCTTAAGCGATTCTCTGGCCTCAGCCTCCCAAGTAGCTAGGACTACATCACCAAGCATCATCACCAGGCACCCACCACATTGCCCAGTATTTTTTTGTTGCAGTTGTCATTGTTTAGTTGCTGGCCTGGGCTGGGTTTGAACCCACCAGCCTCCGTGTATGTAGCTAGCACCGTCACCACTGTGCTCTGGGCTCCGATCCAAGGGGAACAATTTCTTTTTTCTTTCTTTTTTTTTTTTTTTACGTGATAACAAGTTTATTTATAAATCTCCTCCAGACTCTCTCTCTGTATATATATATATGAACACATACTAGAGAGGGAGACATAGTTTAAAATTAACATTTACAAATTTCAAATCAACTAGCAGGAGACAGCTTTAATGGCATCTGTAGGCCTCCTCTAAGTACTGTTCACTATAGCACTATAGGGGAATGAGCTTCCACAGCCACATTAGCTTATATAATTCCATGCCTGGGTCACACATGATTATGACAGAGTCAAGACAGAGACAGAAAGAAGTAGCCTTAGTTCATACTGTAATCAAGTTCCTGGTTCTAGCCACCATAAACAGGGAAACCATATAATTTATCATCTAAAACAGGGCATATTTAATAGTGAATTAGAGCAATAAAAATAATTAAATTATATAATTTTCAAAAATATAACTTACCAAACAGATTAAAAAGAAATTCCTATGTGCTTACATAAATTTAATTATAACAAAAAGTCTTCCCATAAAGAATACATTGTACTAATAAGGACTTGAGAGTTTTACAAAGTTAATAATACTTGACTTTTTAAGCAATGTTTCAAACTTAGGCACATTCTTTCAAAAAGGGGAAAGAGAGGATGTTCTCAACTCATTCTATGAAACCTTTATGACATTGCTCCCAAACAGGAAAGAATAATACCAGAGAGGAACAGGGCAGGTCACCCTTACTCATGAACAAAGTTGCAAATATTAGGAATAAGAAAGAACTCAGTTGAGTTTATCCCAGAAATGCAATGATGGTTTGATATTGTTAAGAGAGCTATACTGTACATACTACCATACTGAATCTCAATTTTTTGACCACTGTTATAGAAAGATTTGGGGCAGAAAAAAAGTAGATTTTGAGAAATGTGGTATAGTAACAGTTCTATGAATTTACTTGGATTACCTAAATATGTCTAAATGTATACTTCATTAACTATTACAGATAAAACATATAATCATTCCAAATAATGGAGAAAAAGTATTTTATAAAATTCAATATGTCTTTATAATTAAAGAAAACAACTTTTGTCAAAATAAGAAGGGAATTTTTAATACCTATAAAGTTATCTACCAAAAATCTAGAGCTAACAATTTTTAATAATGAAACTTTAAAAGGATTCTCTTTAAAAATAGAAACAAGACAAAGTTGCTTTATTACCTTCTTATTCAATTTTGTACTGGAAATTTTAGCCAGAATGATAGGAAAAGAAAACAAGAGGCCGGGCATTACAGGCTCACACCTGTAATCTGAGCACTCTGGGAGACCGAGGCAGGTGGAATCCCTGATCTCACAAGTTTAAGACCAGCCTAAGCCAGAGCAAGATCCCTCTCTCTAAAAATGGCTGGGCATTGTGGTAGGCTCCTGAGACAAGAGAATTACTTGAGCCCAAGAGTTTGAGGTTGCTGTGAGCTGTGACACCACAGCACTCTACCAGGAGCAGCAAAGTGAGACTCTGTCTCACTATTAACAAAATAAAAGGTAAAAAAAAAAATTGGAAAGAGAGAGACAAAAGTATCATTATTCATAGAAAATGTGATTATTCAAGAAAAAATTTAAAGTGATGCACACCTGATCAATTATAATCAAGAAAAGTTTTTCCAGAGCAACTGAATATAAGATCAATATACTAAAATATACCAATAACCTGAAAATATAATTTTATATAATTGCCAAAGGGGGAAAAAAAACAAGAAAATGTCTAGGAAGAAAACTAACTTTTCCTTCTCCATAAAAGTAGGCATTTATGGAGAAAATTATGAAATTCTTGGAAAATATTAATGAGACCTAAATAAATTGATAGATCCACTGTGTTTACAGAAAGAATCAATATCATAAGGACGTCACCTTTCTCCAAGTGGAGCCATTGATTGAAGAATACTCTGCCAAAATCCAAAACCTATCAAAACTAAGTATATTTTCATCAGAACTTGAGAAGCTGATTCTAAAATTCATATGAAACATCAAAAAACTCAAGAATAACCAAGGCGCTCCTAAAGAATGAGAATAAGGTAGTAATGGGAAAATAGCAAGACATTTTACTACTACGAAAGTAAAAACAATTGGTATTCATGCAGTGATAGGTAATTCCAGTCGTGGAGCATACCAGAGCTTCTAGACCCAGCCATGGAAATAAGGGCATCACAAATCCCTATGATAGAAGAGGACTATTTTATAGAAGGTGAAATTATCCACATGATTTAGTTCTTTTTTTTTTTTTTTTAACTGGGAGTAAAGTACCAGAAAAATCCACATGGTTTACCAACTGAAATGTTAAAGGCAAACCTTTGGAAAATATTTTAAAGAGAACAGAATATTTCTTGTCACCTCAAAGTAAAAAAGGATTTCCTAAAAGCCCTAATCATAAGAGAAATGATTGGTACATATACCTACATTAAAATTACAAACTCGTATCTCTTTGTCAAAAGACACCAGAAAGAAATTTCAAAGGCAAGGCACTGCCTGGGAAAAGATACTACAGTAGATGTAATTTGTATAGGAGTAGAATACAGAATATATAAAGGATGTTTTCAGATAAATAAGAAAAAGGGCAACCTCACAGAAAAATAGGCAGAAGACATGAAGAAACATTTTATAGAAGAGGTGACATGAATATCTCATAGATAAATATCAACCTTATAAGTAATTTAAAAAATTAGAAGCAAGTATGATATCATTTCATTCCTCATAGACTGAGGGAAGGGAGAAAAAGAATCAAATAGTCATAAGTACTGCTCAGAGAGCTGACGTCAAAGTGGAATATTTGCATACCCCACGAGCCAACAATTCCACCCCTAGTGTAAATCTTTGAGAACAGCTTCACATAGGCACCAAAGCACACACACAAGCATGATTACAACAGCATGGTTCATAATGACCAAAACTGGAAACAAATCAAACGTCCTTAACAGGAAAATGGCCAAATAAACTACAGTTGCTGTCACCACAGATTATTAAACCAACAGGAAAATGAATAAACTACACAGCTCAGCTTAACAGCCCTGGATGAATCCCAGCGATGTTACTGTGAGTGAAAAAAAAGGAAGTTATCAAAGACAACATTGTTTTCTTTTCTTTTCTCTTCCTTTCTCTTTCTCTCTCCTCTTTCTTTCTCTTTCTCTTTCCCTTCTCTCTCTCCTTTTTCTCTCTTTCCTCTTTTTTTTTTTTTCACACTCCCACTCTGTTGGCCAGGCTACAGTACCATGATATTATAGCTCACAGCAACCTCTAACCCTGGGGTTCAGGAGGTTTTCCCGCCTCAGCCTCCCAACTAGCAGGGATAACAGGTGCCTGCCACGATGCCCAGCTAATTTCTGTATTTTTGGTAGATACAGGATCTCACTTTTCACCTTGTATTTTGGTAGATACAGGGTTTCAAACTCCTGAGCTCAAAGCAATCCATCCACCTCAGCCTCAGGCTAATTTGTCAAAAGATATCAGAAAGAAATTTCAAAGGCAAGGCACCGCCTGGGAGAAGATACTACAGTAGATGTAATTTGTAAAGGAGTAGAATACAGAATATATAAAGGATTTTTTCAAATAAAATCCCTGCCCCCAGCTGACATCATAGTTTTCATATCATGATGTAAGCATCAAAGGCACCAAAACAAAACAATATTTTCCTTAAGAATTCATGCATATAGTCCAAGGTGGGTAGATTGCCTGTGCTCACGAGTTCAAGACCAGCCTAAGCCAGAGCTATATATTTTTTTTCTCTAAAATTCAGCCTAGAGTTGTGGTGGGCGCCTGTAGTCCCAGCTATTCAGGAGGCTGAGGCAAGAGAATCGCTTGAACCAAGAGTTTGAGGTTGCTGTGAGCTAAAAAGCCACGGCCATGGCACTCTACTAAGAGCAACTGAGACTCTGTCTCAAAAAAAAAAAAAAATTCATACATATGTGGCTTGGTACAGTGGCTCATGCCTGTAATCCTAGCATTCTGGGAGGTTGAGGTAGGAGGATCCCTTGAGCTCAGCAGTTCAAGACTAGCCTGAGCAAAGGCCACACTCCATCTCTACTAAAAATAGAAATAGTAGCCAAATGTTGTGGTGGGCATGTATAGTCCCAGCTATTGAGAAGACAGAAGGGTCACTTGAACCTAGGAGTCTGAGGTTGCTGTGGTAGGCTGATGTCACAGCACTCCAGCCTGGGCAAAAATTCATGTATATGTATTAAAATCATTTATGTAAAAAACAGGTAAATGGGCTCAGTGCCTATAGCTCAGCAGCTAGGGTGCCAGCCACATACACCAGAGCTGGCAGGTTCAAATCCAGCCCGGGCCTGCCAAACAACAATGACAACTACAACCAAAAAAATAGCCAGGCGTTATGGTGGGCACCTGTAGTCCCAGCTACTTGGGAGGCTGAGTCAAGAGAATTGCCTAAGCCCAGGAGTTGGAGGTTGCTGTGAGCTATGACGCCATGGCACCCTACCCAGGGAAACAGCCTGAGACTCTGTCTCCAAAAAAAAAAGGTAAATGATAAATTTAAAATTCAGAGTGGTGGTGACTTCCAGAGGCCAATCATGCTGGAAAGGTAGGTGGTGAGAGATGGGCAGCAAAAAACTCAGGCACACGGGATGGAGCAAGCAGTGTTCCAATGCTAAGCTGAGCGTTAGGCTCACAGTGTTCAGTCTCCATGAATGTTAGAGCCACTCTTTTTAATAGAAAGCAAATATCTGAATTTTTAATAATGTTTTAATGATATAAATAGATTTCCAGTATTGAAAGAATAGTGACATTTCTATAACTGCTGATACTAACATTTAGAGGCTGCTGTATGTGTGATGTACTGCACCTCAGCCATGAAAGTGAAAGAGAGTTTCTCGGGAGCTTCTAACTGATTCGACTGATGGGACTGACACAATACTAGTAGGTTGTAGTGAAGATTGAAGGCCACATCAGAATGTAAAATTCTCACCCTTGGCTCAGTGCCTGTAGCTCAGTGGCTAGGGCACTGGTCACATACATCGAGGCTGGAGGGTTCGAATCTGGCCCCGACCTGCTAAAACAATGACAACAGTAACAAAAAATGGTTGGTCATCGGGGTGGGTGTTGGTAGTCCCAGCTACCAGGAGGCTGAGGCAGGAGAATCACTGAAGCTCAAGAGTTTAATGTTGCTGTGAACTGTGACTCCACAGCACTCTACCCAGGGTGACATAATGAGACTCTGTCTCAAAAAATAAATAAATAAATGAATTAATTAATTAATTAAAATTATCACCCTTTTAATGAAATATAGTGTTAGATTTATATGTCATTAGGTATCTTGTTAATGAGTTATGTATTATTAGAGCTGGAAGGAACTTAGAAATCATCAGGTCTATGCCTCCTACTTTACTAATGAGCAAATTGGGACTCTCAAAGGAAAAGTGATTTCCCCAAACAAGGGGGTCCTGTTAGGGTAGCCCCCTACTCATCTAAGGGATGGGGGTGAAGAAGAAATCACAGGAAGACTACACGAGGCAGAGAAGACAGTCCTCATGGCCAAGGAGTACATTGGCGGAAGTGTGAAAGTCAACTGTGAGGTTTGTGACATCTAAGGAATCAGGACAAAGAACCAGAACATTAACTTGAGCTGGATCCAAACAAATTGTATAAACAGCCTCTGCCACGCCTCCTTTACCATGCCAGCTCTGGCAACACAGAGCAGTCTCCCCACTCCAACACACAGCAGCCTACAGCTCCAGGAGAGCTGCTTGGAATAGCAGAGCTCACTTCCAGCCAACTTTTAGTTGAAGCTGAAAGCTGGAACAGAAATAAGAAGGAGAGTATTTCTCAGTTTTTTTTTATTTTTATTTTTTGAGACAGAGTCTGACTTTTTTTCTCAGGCTAGAGTGCCTGGCTGGTGTCAGCCTCACTCATACCAACCTCAAACTGGTGGGCTTAATGATCCTCCTGCCTGAGCCTCCTAAGTAGCTAGGACTACAGGTGCCTGCCACCATGCCTAGCTAATTTTTTTTTTAATTTGGGATTCATTGAGGGTACAAAGAATTAGATTACATTGATTACATTTGTTAGGAATTTTTCTTTTTCTATTTTTAGTAGGGATGGGTCTCACTTTGTTCAAGCTGGTCTTGAACTCCTAAACTCAAGGGATCTTCCTGCCTCGGCTAGGATATTAGGCATGAGCCAACTGCTTTTGGAGCAGTGAGACACAGGTAGGGAGCTTCTCCCTGACTGGATTGATGGGACTGACACAATGTTAGTGGGGTATATTCTAGACACAGCTTGGTTAAAAATGTAGTTATAGCTTTTTTTCTTCCCAGAAATGAATAAAAACTCATCTTGACTTTTATTAAACATAAATTTGTTTTACATTCTGCAATCTGATTAAGTTTGCAAGGGAAGTATCTTGGTATGGAAAAGAAAATTGAATAATTCTTATAAGTACATTATTAAAAATCTACTTTAAAGGCACTATGCAAATAAAAGTCCTGTCCTGAGATGGGGGGAAAATGGAGCTTCTGAACCTCAGTGGCTAATAACAGGTCAGGTTCCCTGCTAACTGTTGTGTTCTCCAGAGCGTCATCTCATTTATTCTTAATTCCTCGAAGGGTTGTTTATCTGAGCTATCCAGTATGGTAGCCACTAACCACATGTGGCAAGCCCAAATTGATTTTTTTTTTAATTTAAAAAATATTTTTATTTTATTAAATTGTTGGGGTTTTGTTTGTTTGTTTGTTTAAGAGATGAAGTCTCCTTATATTGCCCAGGCTAGACTCAACCTCCTGGGCTCAAGAAAGCCTCCCACCTCAGCCTCCCCAGTAGCTGTGACTGACTATAGGTACATACACCACACCTGAATTTTTGTCATTCTTTTTTAAATTTCTTTCTATTTTTCAGAGATAGCCCAAATCAAGATGTGTGCTGGCCACACTGGAATTCAAAGATTTAGTATACAAAAGAGAATGTAAATTATCTCATTAACAATTTTTTAATAATGATTGTGTGTTGAAATGATATTACTGTAGGTATGTTGGGTTAAATATGCTATTAATATTAATCCTATCTGCTACGACATCATCATTCTGTTTTCCTTTTTTTTGCGACAGAGTCTTACTGTGTCTCCCTTGGTAGAGTGCTCTGGCATCACAGCTCACAGCAACCTCAAACTCTTGGGCCCAAGTGTATCTCTTGCCTCAGCCTCCCAAGTAGCTGGGGCTACAGGCACCTTCCACAATTCCCAGTAATTTTTTGTTGTTGCAGTTATCATTGTTGTTTAGCAGGCCCAGACCAGGTTTGAACCCCTGAACCTCGGTGTATGTGGCCTGTGACCGGCGCGTCCTAACCACTGATCTATGGGCACCAAGCCTTTTTTTTTTTATTTTTCAGAAAGAATCACACTCTATCACCCCAGCTAGAATGTTATGGCATCATCATAGCTCACTGTAAACTTAGACGCCTGGGTCAAGCCAGCCTCCTGCCTCAGACACCCACAGGTGTGGCTAATTTTTCTTTTAGTAGACAAAGGGTCTCGCTCTTGCTCAGGCTGTTCTCAAACTCCCAAGCTCAAGCAATCCTCCCATGTCAACCTCTCAGAGTGCTAGGATAACGGGCATGAGCCACTGCACCTGGACTCATGTTCCATTCGCTTGTTATAAAGTTGACTTTGGAAATGACGGAACTTAAACAGTCTTTTAGCTTAGTATTCAGACACGTGACTCAATCAGCAGGCGAAGTTTCACCTATGCAAACTTGCCTCATGTTTCCAAGTGCACAGCTGACTTTTAAAACTTCACAGTATTAGTAAATTTACCACCTGCTAATTACAATAATTACATTCTACCCAGAATGCAATTAACTGTGAAGATTCTTCTTCACTTTTGCTATCCTGTTCATTTTTGCACCATGAGAGAAACATCTGTGGATAAAGCTATACAAATGATTAGTATTTATACAATAAATCATTACGTGTCAGGTGTAGTAAACACAAACAGTAAATGGTGTTAAGAGAAATCCAAGAGGACTTAGTAACCACTCTTAACATTTGACTCTCTGGGCAGTTTTTGCAGAACTTTCAATTCCATTTTATTTCTAAGCCAAAGAAAGCTAACATATGGAAACTACTTTATGGCTTTTAAAGCTAGGGGGTATTATGTAGCCAGTAAGATACTTTACATCAGCATGGAGAAAAATATTAGGTATTTGTCCTCCATTTTTCAAAAAGAGAAATGTCCTTAAAATATAGGTCACAATGGAGAAAATCTTGGAGTGAGTATTGAAGGCCTTGGAAAAAATCTCAAAATGAATTATCTGTTGAAACGAAAACTTAAAACAATTTTTCCCTCTATTTAAGAGTTTTTATTATAACACATGGCAATACTTCTCATACATTTCCCCACTCTAGAGGTATCACTGAAGGACACCCGGACTGCAGAATCACTGGGAAGGATGGCAGCATTAGCCAGATCCTCAAAAAATGCCTCCATTATTCCATGAAGGAGGCACAGGGATTAAAAACCACAAAGAAACATATCTGAAGCTTAGCAAACTGCCCAGAGTCCCTGGTACTACTTGGAATAGGCAAGATTGTGCTGCTATACCTACCTAAGAACCTGGCACCTTATAGCAACAAAAGTTTATCCTGCATGTGACTTGTCCCTCTCGGGGCCCTGTGCCTTATCCTTCTGACCAAGGACAATGCTCTTCATCTCTAGAATGTTGTGAGGCACTGCTGAAAAAGGAATAAGGGAATCTAGTGTGGGGAATCACACACTAGATCTTCAATTCACTGTCACTCCTACTCTAGTCAAAACCAGTCTTGTGACCATACTTAATTTCAAGGATGAGAAGAAATACTATCCTTACAATTCTGCTAATTGTATGGAGGGAAAGAATTGGGTGAACTGGGAAGTAGTAGTTGTGCCCTAACTCATCTATCTTTGAGTTTCTTGTTATATGAGAACAGACTTTTCCTTATAGTTTTGGAGCAGATATAGTGAAAAGGGAACTCTTATACACTGTTGGTGGGAATGTCAATTAATACAACTTCTATGGAAAAGAGTATGGAGATTCTTCAATGAACTAAAAGTAGACCTACCATTCAATTCAACTATCCCACTACTGGTTATCAAATCAAGGAAAAAGAAGTCATTATATCAGAAAGACAGTGCACTAGAATGTTTATCGCAGCACAGTTTACAACTACAAAAATAATGGAATCACTATTGCCTATCAATTGATGAGTAGATAAAGAAAACAGAGTACTGCTCAGCCATTAAAGGAAAAAAATAATGTCTTTTACAGCAACTTGGGTAGATCAGGAGACCATTATCCTAAGTGAAGTAGCTTAGGAATGGAAAAACCCCAAATACTACATATTCCCTCATAAGTAGGAGCTACAAATCAGTGTTTTCAACATTAAAAGAAGATAATGTCAGGAACAGTTAAGTGTACCATTTTGAGAATCTAATTATACCTCTGTTTATAAATACACAATGATGTATAGTAAAAGAGAATTAAGAAAAAAGAAAACACATTTGTCAATTCATATGGTTACAAGTTATTTGGACCTAACACTAAAAGTCAGATGCATAAGAAGCAAAGCAGAGCTGCTGCATTGGCTATATGGCCATTTAAGCAGAAATATGAGGCCTGGATGTTGGAAAGGCTTAGTTTTTTTTTTTTTTTTTTTTGAGACAGTCTTACTTTGTCACCCTCAGTAGAGTGTCATAGTGTTATCATAGCTTATAGCAACCTCAAACTCCTGAGATCCTCTTGTCTCAGCCTCCCAAGTAGCTGGGACTACAGGCACCTGCCACAACACCTGGCTATTTTTAGAGATGGGGTCTTGTTCTTGCTCAGGTTGGTCTCGAACTCCTGAGCTCAGGCAGTACACTCACCTTGGCCTCCCAAAGTGCCAGGATTACAGGCATAAGCCACCATGCTGGTTGGACATTTTTAAGACATTTTTTAAACATTACAAAATACCCCAGGAATAGAGACAGGTCTGGAACAAAGTCTAAGAAGACTTTCTTAGCATTTGACTCAGGTATACTGACCTGAGGAACCCAGGTATACTGACAAGTGGTGCTCTAGCATTGCGGACATTCTAGGTTTTAAAGCCAAAGAAAATATAGTGTAAGCATAGCTAAACTGGCCTAAACTGGCCTAGGAGTGTAGCAGGTGGAGGATCAGGGACAAGAGCTCCGTTGCCTCTGCTCAGATGCACTCACGCGCTTCAGCTGCCAAGGTTATCTGCAGAAGCCAATGTGACAAGGCTAAAAAAAAAAAGAAATCCACCTCCTTCACTGCAATGTCTACCTTCAATTCTTTCATAAATTACCTTCCACTGAAACCACCCCACACATTGATGGAG